>CAUZXS010006581.1:15000-117500 GCA_963585895.1 Sepioteuthis lessoniana
TATAATATAATAAAAAAAACTATATATATATATAAAACTTAATATACATATAATATAATAAAATATATATATATATATACAAAACTTAATATACATATGATATAATAAAATATATGTGTGTATATATATATATATATATAAAACTTAATATACATATAATATAATAAAAGATATATATATATAAAACTTAATATACATATAATATAATAAAAAAACTATATATATATATATATATATATAAAACTTAATATACATATAATATAATAAAATATATATATATATATATATAAAACTTAATATACATATAATATAATAAAAAAACTATATATATATATATATATATATATATATATATATATATATATATATATATATATATATAAAACTTAATATACATATAATATAATAAAAAAACTATATATATATATATATAAAACTTAATATACATATAATATAATAAAATATATATATATATATACAAAACTTAATATACATATGATATAATAAAATATATGTATATATATATATATATAAAACTTAATATATATATAATAAAATATATATATATATATATATATAAAACTTAATATACATATAATATAATAAAATATAAAACTTAATATTCATATGATATAATATAATAAAATATATGTGTAAAACTTATATATATATATATATATATATATAGTGCCTGTGATGTAACGGTTATCATTATTGGAAATGGGCAAGGCGACAATGAGTTGAAATCCTGAACAAGATTGATTGCATTTCACACATCACTTATGCCCTTGGGAAATGTATGAATCCAACTGTTCTCCTTCTAGCTATGGGCAAATAGTAGGACAGACTGGGTTCTTTAACCTTGTTTAGGCAACCTGCCTTGGAGAAGAAAAACTCTGAATTGAAATCTGTTAAACTCTGCTTAAAAACTGAATGTGTGGAAGTATTGCTAAATGCATCTATGTAAGTTTTATAGAAACAAAATATTCAGTGGATTTATTTTTATGAAAGATATGCTAACATTTCATTTTTTTTTGGTAAACCATCTTCAAGGCAATTAATAGTAGATGTTAAATGATTCATCCCAAAAATATTTTAAAAATGAAAAAACTATATATATATATATATATATATATATATATATATAGGCCTAGCGGTTAGAGTGTTCGCCAATGGCCCGGGAGACTTGGGTTCAATCCCAGGTCGGGTCATACCAAAGACTCACAAAATGGTACTTGATGCTTCCTTGCTTAACACTCAGCATTATAAGGTACGGATCAAGGGTAAAGCAGAGCAATCCAGGGAAGGAGTAGCGCCCTCCCCTACACCTTGGTGTAGTAGCTATCGAAAAGGGAGCCTTCGGGTTACCCTCGACTATGGTCGCCAACTTTACTTACTTACTTATATATATATATATATATATATATATATATATATATATATATATATATATATAAGCATGTTTCATTAAATTGTAAAGACACATTTTGTCTGTATAATTTAATTAAGATCCTTTCGAGTTTCCTGATAAGTGTCTTGGTTTCAAGTTGGAATTGGTAGATGAATTTACCAAAATTGTTCCAAGCGCTTTTGGACCCTTCATAGGCCATCAATTTGGAGTTGCTTGCATGTGTTGTTTTTTTAAAAATGAGTTTTCAAAGTTTTTTTTTTATAACATAACAGAAATATGCAAATGCAGAGTTGGATAAAACTGAGTTGCTGATGAATTTAAAAAACAAAACGCTATCAATAGAAATAGAATACTATCAAGGAATATGGAATATTAAAAAAAACAAACTCTCAAAACATTTCAAAACGTCATTGCTATTTTCAAAATGAGATCTATTGATTTTAGTTTTTTTTTTTATTTTTTTTTATTTTTTTTTTTATATGTAGGGCTTCTAAGATTTGTAGTCGTAGCTTATCAATTTCAGGTGTGATTATAGTGGTGTTTTTAACTAGAATTTTTCAAAACTTGGATTTAGGAATAGAATGGGTTTTAAGATATAAGTCTATGGAGCTAGAATCATTAAGGTGCATTGTAAGCCATCTTGAGAAGAGTTGTAGTGGTAAGACCAACATACACACTATTTTCTTTGGAGACAGTCTTCCAAGGGACATTTGAACATATATACAATGTTGGTCCTATCAAGAAGTTTGGTAGAAAGGGAAGTGTTATTAGAAATAATTAGGTTGGAGGTTTTAAATTTGTTGTAGAATATAAGAAGTTTCACTTTTTTGTTATGGTCGGTAGGGAGAACATTTTTTTGGATAAGGTTTTTTGATATATGTTCGTCTATCTTATAATTACTTTGAAATTGGTTTTTGTTGTATGGGTTTGTCGATTGTTTATGGTTTAGGTTATTGTCTATATTTGGTTGTTCAGGTTTATTAATGAATTATTTAATTTCTGTATCAACAATGGGGGTGTCCTCGTGGTGTAATGATTAAAGTGCTTGACTGTGGAATCGTAGTAAGCAAGTTCGTACTCCAGTCACACTATTACGTTTACTTTCGGGCAAATACCCCTGGGAAAGGTATTAACACCCTTATCCTCCCAGCTATGGGTTAAATAGTACCACTACTGTTCTTCTCGGAGAATGGCTTTGGCATTAAAATAACCTACAAAGGCTGATATGCCATTAAACAAAGACTATCATGTATCAACAATGTAGTTGGGAAACCCATAAGGGTTTGTTTTATATTTTTAAGTTCATTTAGGAAGATAGTTTGAGAGGAGGATAGTAACTTAGCTCTGGAAATAAGTGTTTTTATGATTGTTCTTTCATAGCTAAAGGAGAATTCACTTTGGAAATTAAGGGTGCAGGATTTAATGTTAGTGTTAAATATAAAGAATTGAGACTACAACACTCAATATACGGAGATACGCCCTTTTTTATTAGTCCTCGTTCCCCTATCACATAAACAAGTATGGCTGTCGCTTCTCGTCAGGTCCCAGAAAAACACTCTTTTTTTTGGGAGAGTATCAGGGGAGGTAACTTGCATTATTTAACAGTGTGTGTATATATTTATATATATATATAATGTGTGTATTAAATCTAAGACATAGGCATGGAGATTTAGCAGAACAGGGGTCACTTTGAAACCTTACCTCTTATCACTGATGGTCTGGCAGCTGTATGTCTACTTTTTTTTTCTTTTCTTTATTCAGTTGTTTATATATATCATCATCATCTTGTCGAGCCACTAGCATGGATATCCCTGACCCTCTCTCGCCACTCCTCCCTATCGTTCATTGCTTCTGGCAGGTCCTCAGGGCTACATCCTGTATCCTCACACAGCTGCTGTGTGTAGGTTCAAGCTGGTCACCCTGCTTTTGCTTGGCCATGTGTAAATATTTATTTTCGTGTCTTTATATACATTTATTCATTTGTGTGGGTTTGTATGTATTTTTTATGTGCGTGTGTGTGTATGTATATATATATATATATATATATATATAAATAACAATATTCATTCTCTTCTCCACAAAAATTTATGTGCCATCAGAAGAGGTGAGATATCACTCGTCAAAATAAATTTACAATGGCACAATAAGTGTATGTTGAGTTTTCTTCCATTTACATTAGAAATTGAATTTGGTTTCTTTGTTTAATGGCATATCAACTCTTTTTAGGTTATTTCATGCCAAAGCCAAAGCCATTCTCCTAGAAGAACAGTTGTGGTGCTATTTAACCCATAGCTGGGAGGATAAGGGGGTTTATACCTTTCCCAAGGGTATTTGCCCGAAAGTGAACGTAATAGCGTGACTGGAGTACAAACTCGCGTACTACGATTCCGCAGTCCATCGCTTTAACCATTATACCACGAGGACACCCCCTGAAATTGAATTTATATATATATATCTTGTTACATCTATGTATTAATATCTATACATCAAACCGTAGTCAAGGGTGGCCAGAATGCTCCCTTTTCAATAGCTACTACACTGAGGTGTAGGGGAGGGTGCTACTCCTTTTCCTGGATGGCTCCACTTTATCCTTGGTACGTACCTTACAATACACCTTAATGACTCTAGCTCCATAGCCTTACATCTTAAAACCCATTCTATTCCTAAATCCAAGTTTTGAAAAATTCTAGTTAAAAACACCACTATAATCTCACCTGAAATTGATAAGCTATGACTACAAATCTTAGAAGCCCTACATATGAAAACAAAAAAAAAACTAAAATCAATAGATTTAATTTTGAAAATAGCGATGTTCTGAAATTTTTTTGAGAATTTTTTTTTTTAATAATCTCTATTCCTTGTTAGTATTCTATTTCTATTGATAGCGTTTTGTTTTTTAAATTCATCAGCAACTCAGTTTTATCCAACTCTGTATTTGCATATTTCTGTTATATAAGCCAGGAGGTATCAAATGCCATTTTTAAAGTCTTTGGTATGACTCAACCTCGGATTGAACCCAGATCTCCCAGACCATTGGTGAACACTCTACCCACTCAAACACTCCTGTTTAATTATATGAAATTTCTCAGATATTCTATGTATCAATATTCTAAAGTCATAGTCTCTAGACACTCACTGCTACTTGTCACAATCAGCCCCTCCTCACATGTCAAAAACTCTGGAGACTTACTTAATAAAATCAATAACATAAACATACAAAACAAAACTATGACAGTTTAGACATAACTTCTCTCTACACAAACATATCCATCAAAAAATGCCTCAACCTTCTTGCTACTCACTTAAGAAAAATTAAATCTGATTCAACACGACCATAAACACCCAAATCAACATCTGCAAACGCATAACAAACGGGACCCACTTCAAATTTAACAACAAATTCTACAAACAAAATATATATATATATATATATATATATATATATGTGTGTGTGTGTGTGTGTGTGTGTGTGTGTGTGCCCGTGGTGTACTGGTTATCATCGTAGGAAATGGACACGGCAACACGAGTTCAAATCCTGGATGAGACTGATTGCATTTCACATAGCCCTAATACCCTTGGGAAAGGTATGAATCCAATTATTCTCCCTCCAGCTATGGGTAAATAGTAGGGTAGACTAGGTTCTTCAGCCTTGGTGAGGTAATTAGTCTAGGAGAAGGAAAACTCTGAATTCAAACCTGTTAAACTCTGCTTAGAAATTGACCTTATGTCATATCCTGTCCAAGTGGAGGGGTTGGTAAATATGCATATAATGTGCACACACGGGAGTACTCTGAATGCCTTGTGTCCTAATTATTTCCATGTATCTATAATAGATACTGGAAGTATTATGATTTGTAAAGTGTACAATTCACCAATGAACAGGGTTCACTCCCCAGTCGAGTCATACCAAAGACTCAAAAAATGGTACTTAATATGTCCTTGTTTAAGACTCGGCATTATAAGGTACATATCAAGAGTAAAGTGGAGCAATCCAAGGAAAGGAGTAGCACCCTTCCCTATACCTCGGTGTAGTAGCTATTGAAAAAGAAAGCCTTCTGGTCACCCTCAACTACAGTCACCAACTTTACAAACATTCAATGTATAATACCATTTATAATATGTCTGTAAAACATTGACATTTACCAGGTAATGAGAAAAGAAATGCATTTATATTCTAAATTGTTTGTTAGAAATGTTTTTTAAAAACTGTAAATTACACAATCACTGTGCAAGAGCAGCTATGACATATCAATATTAACCCTTTTAATGGGGTGTATTTGGTTACAAATTTAATGGCTGGAATTCACTTTTGACAATAAGATAAATAAAGCTTATAAATAAAAAGATTTATTGGAGTTTTACAATATGACAATCCATTTTGAAAAGCAATTAAAATGTTAAAGAGGAAAAAAATGTAGATATTTTGTAATGGGGCATATATCACACAAATGTGTTTATAAGACAATTTTTTATACTTCTGAAGATAAAAATAACTGTTTTACTGAAGATTTAGAAGAAATAAAGTATTTTTTTGCTATTCTTGATTTTTAAAACCAGGGTATATTGAAAAAAGGTGACTTTTGAGGGTGAAGTATATCACAGAAGATCCAAAATTTTTAAGTATTGTGAACAAAAGTTGCATCTCGGCTTCATTACCATAAAAACCAACCAAACCAAATCACATATAAGTAAAGTAAAGTTGGCGACCATAGTCGAGGGTAACCCGAAAGCTCCCTTTTCGATAGCTACTACACCAATGTGTAGGGGAGGGTGCTAATCCTTTCCCTAGATTGCTCTACTTTACCCTTGATCCGTACCTTATAATGCTGAGTGTTAAGCAAGGAGGCATCGAGTACCATTTTTTGAGTCTTTGGTATGACTCGACCTGGGATTGAACCCAGGTCTCCTGGGCCATTGGCGAACACTCTAAAATATATATAAAGAGGATTTGGCATTAAATAACCTACAATGGTTGATATGCCATAAAGACCAACCAAAGCAAATCATATATATTCAATATATATGTATAAATAGGATTTGGCATTAAATAACCTACAATGGTTGATATGCCATAAAACCCAACCAAACCAAATCATATATATTTAATATATATGTATAAAGAGGATTTGGCGTTAAATGACCTACAAAGGTTGATATGCCATAAAGACCAACCAAACCAAATCATATATATTCAATATATATGTATAAAGAGGATTTGGCATTAAGTAACCTACAATGGTTGATATGCCATAAAACCCAACCCAACCAAACCAAACCAAACAATGCTTTCTATTGCTAACTCCTTAGACAATATTTCATCCTATTTATTGAATGACACTTATATTTTCAGTAATATACATGAGTTTTAATACCGAGACCTTTTCTCCCACATTTGGGATGACAAAATTTATTCTTTTGACTTTTACAAATTGACATTTGATTAGTTTGTGACTTTTTTCAATCAACTCTTTTCATTTTATACATTTGGTAATAAATTTAAAGGATGGGATGCGCTTTTAACCATAAAATAAAAAAGCTTACAAATAAAAAGATTATTGGGGTTTCATAATTATGATACTACAGTACATTCTGAAAAGCAATTAAAATGTTGAAGAGAAAAAAACTAGATTTTGTGCGATAAGTGGGTACATTACACAAGTGAATTTTTTATACTTCTAAAGACGACTGTTTTACTAAAGATTTAGGAGTAATAAAGTATTTTTTTTGCTATTCTTGATCTTTAAAACCAGGGAATATTGAAAAAGAGTTACTTTTGAGGGTGGAGTATATCACAGAAGATCCAAAATTTTTAAGTATTGTGAACAAAAGTTGCATCTCGGCTTCCTGCGTATAAATAGTGGATTAAATTTCTTTCTTTAACCTTTTTGGTGTGATACATTGGGCTACAAATTTGATGTCTGAAATGTACTTTTGCCCATAAAAAACCCAAAAAAAACATTCAAATAGAAACATCTATTGAAGTTTCACAATTACAATACTACAAATACATTCTGAAAAGCAATTAAAATGTTGAAGAGAAAAAAATTCTAGATCTTGTACAACAGGGTATATATCATACAAGTATATTTATAAAAGAATCTTTTATACTTCTAAGGACAAATGTTTAATTAAAATTTTTGAAATAATAAGGTTGTTTTTTTTTTTTTAATATTTGAGGGTCAGGATATATTGAAAAAGAGGCACTTTTTGAGGGTGGGGTATATCGTAGAAGATCCAAAATTTTTAAGTAGTGTGGACTAAAGTTGTATGTCCCCTTCAAGCATTTGAATTGTGGATTAGACATTAGTTTAAATTAAATGAAGCTTTTTTCTTTAACTGTTTTGTTGCAATACACTTGGCAACAAATTCAGTGGTTGAAATTCACTTTTGACCATAAAATAAAAAAGCTTACAAATAAAAAAAAATATAGGAGTTTCACAATTACAATACTACAAATATATTATTGATATAGGTAAGGATATCGCACAAGTGTTTATAAGAAAATTTTTTATTCACTGATACAATAGTTGTCTCATTTAGATTGTAATTTTTTTATTATCAACTCTTTTTGTGCAATACACTTCACAACAAATTTAATGGTTGAAATTCACTTTTGGCCATAAAATCAAAAAAAACCCAAAAAACTTTCAAATAAAAATATCTAAGTTTCACAATTACAATACTAAAATACATTCTGAAAAGTAATTAAAACATTGAAGTGTAAAAACTCTAAATCTTTCGGGGTAAATATCATATAAGTATATTTATAAGAAAATTTTAGTAGTAATAAAGTATTTTTTGTTGTTTTTCTTAATTTTTAGGGCCTGGGTATATTAAAAAAGAGATACTTTTGGGGGTGGGGTATATTGCAGAAGATCAAAAAGTTTATTTAGTAATGAAAACAAAAGTTGTATGTTACCTTCATGCATTTGAACTGTGAATTTAAATTAAATTAAATTTCTTTCATCCTTTAACCTTTTTGGTGTGATACATTGGAAAACAAATTTAATAGTTGAAATTCACTTTTGGCCATAAAATTAAAAAAAAACAAACTTACAAATAAAAACATCTATTGGGGTTTCACAATTACAATACTAAAATACATTCTGAAAAGCAATTAAAACTTTTTAGAGAAACTCAAAATCTTGTATGACAACATATATCCCACAAGTGTGTTTATAAGAAAATTTTTTATACTTTTAAGGACAAATATTTTACTAAAGTTTTAGAAGTAATAAAGTATTTCTTTGTCTTTCTTAATTTTTAAAACCAGGGTATATTGAAAAAGAGTTACTTTTGAGGGTGGGGTATATCACAGAAGATCTACTCTCTGCACCAAAAGAGTTAAACCCTGAAATTAACAAAATTGCTAGAGCAGAAATGCATTTACATTTCAAATTGTTATAAATTTAGTGCTGTTCTGGATAGAATTTTCAGCCTTTCACTAAACACAACAAACAAATCAACTGAAATTATTGCTGAATAGAAATACTATTATGTTTGTGTGTTATAAAATAGCCGAGGGATTTCGGTTCATGACTTTGAGTTTAGTTAGGCTGAGAACCTTTCGGCTCAGCACATGGGTTAGAGGCAATTGAGACAGGTGTTAACGCGGGTGCGTGCGGGCGGATGGAGGTGTCACTCAGATGTCATAACAGTCCGAGACGATACTGGGTGACGTCACGCACCGGAAGCACGCGGAAGTTTGTGGTCCGGAGCGTGGCCCTGGAAAAGGAACAATGGCAGACTTGGGGCCTTTAATTAGGCACCTAGTTTCGACTAGGCTACCTTCGGGTGGGCGAGCTGCATTTTTGTCTCCTTTGTCCCCCTTGTACGGCACTAGACCATGCGTCTAGTTTAAGCCGCAAACTGGCATACGTGCCCGGACCCACATTTGGGTTCGTGAAACTGCTTGCCTCATCAGGCTCACATTGCACTAAGTGAGCCAATGAGCAGCACTGACAAGCAGGGTTCGAGTCTCGATTCGTTCCCGACCTCCCCTCCCCTTTATCCCCACTTTAATTGGCCTTCGGGCTTTTGACCTTGTGTCAAGTCATGTCTGGTGGGAGGCAGCGACAAATATCCGGGACCTAGACACCAAACGAGAAGGATCGATTTTGGAGCTCGCAGGCGCGAGGCCACCTTGCGCCCTATGGGGGTCGCTCGAGCTGGGGGCCAAATGAATAAAGCAATATAGAAGATTGTGTCTCTCCTCCTTACATCGAAACCTTTAACTCAAAGTTGATTAAAAGGTTTCGTACCTGAACAAGAAGTCGTTATGTGTTTTCGAATTCCGAGATTCCTATGTTCTATCGTTATGAACATTATATGTCCATTTCGCACATAGCATTAATTGCGAATATGGTACATATGTTAGAAATAGTAGTAAGAAATAATAATAAAAACAAAAAAAAAAAAAACTATCATCACTAAATAAAATAATGAAAATATTGAAAATATTTATTCGTATGCGAGTAAATGGGTTGTTTGGTTTTAGTATAGTATCATCAAACTATGTGTTTACAAACCATACACATAATATGTATAAACAGGCTTTGGCATTAAATAACTTATAGAGGTTGATATGCCATTAAACCCAACCAACCATCAGCCTATCACTGGATTGATTTTCTATTCGGGACAGCATCATTCTGACTTAATATAAAATGAGCATGAAAACCTTTCTGTGTAACAATTACAGATTTACCTGTCTTCAAAAATGTTTCAGCTACAAACGCATGGTTTGCAAACGTTCAACCGATGATCATATCTCCCAACCCCCCCACCAAAAAAAGAAAGAAAAAGCATTCGACTTTTGCTTGATGGATCTACCAGTACCACTTGCCTAAGTTGACAGGTGATAGTTAAAAATATGAGAAGTATTTCTGTCACACTCTGTAATATAGAAACTAACAAAATCGCTTCAACGAATGCATTTATATTTTAAATTCTTGGTTCTAAATTTCCTGTCTTTATTTTATTTTATTTTTTTTAACTGAAATATCAGATTTTTAAATGTCTTTACTGGGTGTAGGGGAAAAAAAAGAGACAGATGAAAGAACTTTTATATTGTTTTAATAATTATTTATCTCCTGTGTCAATTGTACTAAAAAGAATCTTTTTTGTTTCTGTGTTTCATTATAAATGACGATAATCTAAAAAAAAGAAGAAAAAGTTTTTTTTCCTACAAATTTGTTTTATCTGTTAGTTACTAGTTTGACATATGTGAATTTGGTGGCTTTTAACATCCTATCTTTTGATTACTTGGTTAGTAGTCTGTATACGTCAAACTCTAGTCAGGACGTCCGGTGATATCTCTCTGACCTATTGTTTGATCGGCAGCTCAGTTACATACTTTACCAAAAGGTCATCTCTTTGTAAAATGGTTCAGTTTAAAAAAAAAAAAAATTTTTCCCTGGCTTTTTAAAAAATTTTATGACTTGAACACATCCCATAAAAAATGACAATTTTTTTTTAACATCTGCAACATGTACTTTTATTTCAGTTCAAACTAAAAAAAAAAAAAAATTCTTCAAATGGGTAAAATCTAAACAAAAAGATTGTTTGATTTGGTTGGGTTTTATGGCATATCACCCATTGTAGGTTATTTAATGCCAAATCCTCTTTATACATATATATTAGATATATAGGATTTAGTTTGGTTGGGTTTTATGGCATATCAACTATTGTAGGTTATTTAATGCCAAATTCTCTTTATACATATATATTAGATATATAGGATTTAGTTTGGTTGGGTTTTATGGCATATCAACCATTGTAGGTTATTTAATGCCAAATCCTCTTTATACATATATATTAAATATATAGGATTTAGTTTGGTTGGGTTTTATGGCATATCAACCATTGTAGGTTATTTAATGCCAAATTCTCTTTATACATATATATTAAATATATATGATTTGGTTTGGTTTGGGTTTTATGGCATATCAACCATTGTTGGTTATTTAATGCCAAATCCTCTTTATAAATATATATTAAATATATATGATTTGGTTTGGTTGAGTTTTATTGCATATCAACCATTTTTGATTATTTAATGCCAAATCCTGTTTTTACATATATATTTAATATATGATTTGTGAACACATTTCGCCAATACACACAGTTAAATGATCAAGCAGTTCAATTTCTGACAATTCAATATAGCATGTCAACAAAGTTAGATAGTTCTAAGTATTGCTATGTATTCAATTAAATATCAGTAATTTATTTACATACAGTTAAATGATCAAATAGTTCTATTTCTAACAATTCAATTTAGCATGTCAACAAGGTTAAATAGTTCTAAGTATTGCTATGTATTTAATTAAATATCAATAATTTATTTGCACACAGTTAAATGATCTAACAGTTCTATTTCAAACTAATCAGTTTCGCATAAGTCATTTGTTTGCATCATCATCATCATGTCGCTCAATTAGCACAGGTATCCCTGAACCTCTCTTGCCACCCCTCCCTATCATCCATTGCTTCCGGCAGGTGTTCAGGGTACATCCCATATCAGCACAGAGCTGCTGTATTGTAGGTTCTAGCTAGTCGTCCTGCCTTTGCTCATCCATGTGAAGGGGTCCAGAAGGAGTACATCCCTTATGAGCTCATCCCTACTTCTCCGGCAGTGTCTCACATGTCTGGTCCATCTAACTTTGATAGTTTTTGTGATGGGTGGTAGATGGCCATACAGCTGCTGCTTTGTGCAGTGCTGCCTCCAGGACTTGTTGAATATTGCTTGCAAGCTTAAAAGTCAAACTTCTATTTAACCCAGAAATTGGACCCTATCAGGTGCTACCACTCCGGGCCAGAGTGGACTTTGAAGTAATGGCAATGAAAGGGTACTCTGCATTGCTGGAGCTGCACCATCAGATTGTTTGTCATATCCAAGATATTCCAGGGGGGTAAGACCCCCCCCTAATGAGTGTCCTGAATATGACACTAAACAATCTGATGGTGAAGTTCCAGTAATGCTGGGGCTTTGGGGAATACAAAGCACCCCTCCATTGCCATTGCTCCCAGGTCCACTCTGGCCCAGTGTGGTAGCACCTGATAGGACCCGATCTATGTTTTTGACAATTAAACCATACTTACATTTAAACTGTATGCTTATGTTAAACTGAATTATTTGAAATAGGTCAAATGGAACAAAACTGTGTCCTTTTGCTAAACTGAATTACTTGAATAGAACTTTTTTTGACATTTAAATTTCTTACTTATGCTAAACTGAACTATTGGAAATAAAACTGTTTTTTTGACATTGAAACTGTGTACTTATACTAAACTGAATTGTTTGAAATAAAACTGTTTTTGTATCCTAAACTAGGTTGTTTGAAAAAGAAGGGTTTTTGTATGCTAAATTGAATTGTTTGAAATTGAACTGTTTTTGACATTTAAACTGTGTACTTAGGCTAAACTGAATTGTTGGGAATAGATTTTTTTTTACATTTAACTGTGTAAACAAAAAACTAAACTTATACTAAACTGAATTGTTTGAAATAGAACTGTTTATATGTATAAAAATGTATTTGGCATTAATAACCTACAATGACTGATGTGCCATAAAACCAAACCCAATATGAATTGATTGAAATTAACTGTTTTTACATTTAACTGTGGGTAAACAAAAACTGTAGTTGTGCTAACCTGAATTGTTTGAAATCGAACTGTTTATTTGTATCAAGATGGATTTGGTATTAAATAACCAACAATGGTTGATGTACCATAAAACCCAACCAAACCAAATTATATATATTTAATATATATATATAAATAACCAACAATGGTATATATATTTAGTATATATATATATATAAATAACCAACAATGGTTGATATGCCAAAAAAATAAAACAACCAAAACAAATCATATATATCTAATATATATGTATAAAGAGGATTTAGCATGAAATAACCTACAATGGTTGATATGCCATAAAACCCAACCAAACCAAATCATATATATTTAATATATATGTATAAATAGGATTTGGCACTAAATAACCTACAATGGTTGATATGTCATAAAACCCAACCAAACCAAATCATACATATTCAATATATATGTATAAAGAGGATTTAACATTAAATAACCTACAAAGGTTGATATACCATAAAACCCAACCAAAACCAACTAAACTGAACCAGTAAAAGTCCGGAAGGCCTAAAACTGAGGGATTCGGAAGTTGTGCTTCAAGCCTTGGAATCAAATTCCGTGAGTAGCACTCAAGCCCAGTGTCTCACAGTCCAGTGGAATTTATTACCTTAATGACCTTGGCAAAAACATATAGAGCCGCTGAATTGTCTCACATTAACAAAATATTGCAAAACTTTTGACTCTCCTTCGTATTATTTATAGCCTTTGTCAAAATAGCCCCCAAGGTCACCACTGAAAAGTTTGTACGATTTTGTTTAATCGTCACAAAATTCAGTATATAGACATGGAAGTATTTGCTGAATACGTGCGTGCATACAAGCTTTACCAGGCTTCATATTTTTTAATGCTAGTTCATCTTGGTAGGCAGTTAAGCAAGGGTGGGATAAGAGGTTTTGCCGGTGGCCATATGGGAATCTAGGTAGGGGTGGTAGGAGATAAGGTAGAGCTGAAATAGGATAGGAAAAGATGAAAAAGAAAAAACCCAAACACGATATATAATATACTTATAGCATAATAAATATAAAGTTATTGATTTTGTTAATTCTCAGCTATTTAGAGGCCATTGTCACGGATGTGCTAGATGTAATAATGACGTTGGTCTGATACTACCACGGCTGGATTCATATGCAAAGCAATATTGGATACCTTTAAAAGCGAATCTTTTGTAGAAACCGTTTAAAGAAAAGAAAGAAAAACCTTTAATGACACAGGTAAGTGTTCTCTAGACATCTTGATATGATTGATCTCTTGGAATCCTTCAGAACAATATGATTCAAAGACTTTTAAAATGAAGTCTTGGATTTTAGTTTTATCTGGAACCCAGGTTTTAAATGTATCCCCGTAATCAGGTTCATAGACTGTGAACCATATTCTACATCCTTTGTCGAACATTAAAAATATAATATTTCAAATTATGAATGATATTATGTTATTTTCATTGAAAACGGGTAGAATAGATGTCTTTGCCACATATTTTGTGAAAGCAAGTTTACTTAGGATCAGTAGGTAAGTTAAAAGCACAAATAAAAGAAAAGATGACTTTTTATGAATAATTAAATGATAGTTTCACTGAAGATAGAAATGACTTTTTAGATACTAAAATCTTAACTTATTGGTCATCAACAATAGATCAGCATTTAGTTTATTTTGATTTTAAAAAAAAGAAAAGAAAAAATTTGCTATAAAATGGCATCTTGTTATTTGTCTGAATTTTTAAGACGAGGCTTGATGTGCCGTGTTTTGTGTGTGATTTTTTTGGAATGTTGTTTTCGTCTTTTTTTGTAGTTTGTTGTAACACAACGTTTCAGCCGTTGTATCCTCTGGCCTTCTTCAGGTGTCCCTTGTTTATCTGGGTATAGAAAGGATTCAACCTTGGAAATCCTTTTTAAAATTTCACTGTGGATCAAACAAGATGTTCAAGAAATATGAAGATGTTATTCAAGTACTGATGTCATTGTTTTTCATGCCTTTTCGCAGTTTCACAAGAAGCGTCATGAGATGAATTTGAAATATAGAATCGATTGGCGTCAGTTATTCTTGATATTTTTAAAGTAGTTTATTTAAAAATAAAAAGGCGAAATCAAATTGTTTTTTAAACTTTCTATACTCAGATAAACAAGGGACACCTGAAGAAGGCTGGAGGATATAGCAGCCGAAATGTTGTTACAACTAACAACAATAAAGATGAGGACAACATTCTGAAAACTCACGCACAAAATATTGGTATTTGTTTATAAGTAACTGATTATTTGTGCCCGTGGTGTAATGGTTATCGTCGTAGGAAATGGACACGGCGACACGAGTTCAAATCCTGGATGAGACTGATTGCATTTCACATAGCAATAATAACCTTGGGAAAGGTATGAATCCAAATATTCTCCCTCCAGCTATGGGTAAATAGTAGGGTAGACTAGGTTCTTCAGCCTTGGTGAGGCAACTAGTCAAGGAGAAGGAAAACTCTAAATTCAAACTTGTTAAAAATTGACCTTGTGTCATATCCTGCTCGAGTGGAAGGGTTGGTAAATATGGATTATTTGTAACTGTGATAGTTTGGATTCTAGATGGCTGTCTCTAAACATTAGCTGATAAGTTGATTTATATATAAAAAAATTAGAGAATTTGAAAAGTCAGTTGACTTTTGAAGTGAGAGAGAGTTGGCTGTTAAACTTTGAGACGAATCGGTCAGAAGCTGGGGGGGGTCATTTGTCATTTGGTATCTGAGTTTGTTCGTGGACCTTTCTGTTTATCTCTCTCCCTCATGTTTGTGTTGACTACTATAAAATGTTGTGTTTAATTAAAACACCTTTGTATTTGAAACAATTGAGTCGCCTTGTATTTGAAGAAGTGTTACATCTATTGATGATCAAGATGGTGCCATGGCATTACAATATTTCAAAGTATGAATAATACAACGATATTTTTCAAAGACAGGTAGAGTAGATCTCTTTGCTATATATTTTTTACTTTCAATTTTAGTGTGTGCCTCATTTGTGCAGCCTCGTGCCACATCTAAGCAAAAAAGCTTAGTATATATTTTTCACCTTTCATCAAAGCTAGTTTATCTAGAATTAGGTGGTAAGTTTAAAAACATGAATAAAAGAAAATTTGTCTTTTTATGAATGGCAGTTGCACTGAAGGTAGAAATGACTTTTTTGATACAAAAATCTTAACTTTCTAATGATCAATGATAGATCAATATTCATTTTATTTGGGTTCGATATCTTTTGATCAGTGTTCTGATTTTATTGCAGGGTAAAACTTGTAATATTTTTTTATTATTTTTACATTTAGAAACTCTCTCTCTCTCTCTCTCTCTCTCGCTCTCTAGAATTTAAATTAAAGAAAAGAAATACCAGTTGTATTAGCTGACAATCCTACTTTTGCATATTTCTTCAAAGGAGAAAATGATGAGTGTCCTGGGTAGGACACTAAACAATCTGATAGTGACATTCCAGTAATGGTGGAGCTTTGGGGAATGTGGAGTACTCCTTTATTGCCATTGCTCCCAGGTCGACTCTGGCCTGGAGTGGTAGTATCTCATCGAGTACTCCATGCTAAACTGAATTGTTTGAAATAGAACTTCATTCACCTAATGGGTAGAGTGTTCGCCAATGGACCAGGGGACCTGGGTTCAATCCCAGGTCGCGTCATACCAAAGACTTTAAAAATGGTACTTGATACCTCCTTGCTTAACACTCAGTGATATAAGGTATATCTCAAGTTTAAAGTGGAGCAATCCCGGGAAAGGAGTAGTGCCCTCCCCTACACCTCGGTGTAGTAGATATTGAAAAGGGAGCCTTCTGGTCGCCCTCGACTAAGGTCGCCACTTTTACTTACTTACTATTTGTATAAAAATGGATTTGGCATTAAATAACCTACAAAAGTTGATATACCATAAAACCCAACCAACTACTTGTGCAATTAATAATGCTTGCTTTTAATATTTTACCTCCCAAGAAGTCAGGTGTTAAGTGCAGGCTGAAAACAATACTCTACATCCTCTGTATATCAGAACATTAGAAGCAATATAATACTTGAACTTAGGAATATTTCAATGGCAGTTTTGTTGAGGACTGGTAGAGCAGATCTCTTTGTCACAAGAGGTCTTTGTAGAAACTAATATTATCCAACTTTATGGAGCTTGCCATCCATATGTGCCAAGTGGGGGATTTATTGTTCATCACCTGGTCCCTGAAAATCACCCCCCACCATCCAGGTTGCTCAGTCGGCTGGAGCTATAGAATACACCAACTGCATCACTGCAGAGTAGTCATCATCATCATCATCATGTCATGCCATCAGCATGGATATCCTTGACCCTTTCTCGCCACCCCTCCCTAGCAATATTGCTTTCAGCAGGTCCTCAGGGCTACACCCTGTATCCTCACAGAGCTGCTGTGTTTAGGTTCAAGCTGGGCGCCCTGTTTTGGATCAGCTATGTGAAGGGGTCCATAGGAGTGCATCACTTGTGAGCTCGTCCCTACTTCTCCAGCAGTGTCCTTCATGTCTGGTTCATCTAATTTGGATAGTTTTCGTGATGGGGGTAGGTGGCCATACAGCTGCCACTTTGTTGGGTGCTGCCTCCAGGACCAGTTCAATATTGCTTGCAGCATTCTTGTCAGACAGTGATCTCCCTTTGTAATGTGCAGAGTAGTAAGATACCCCAACACATACTGAGTGTCCTGTATATGACACGAAACAATCTGATGGTGAGGCTCCGATAATACTCGAGCTTTGGGGAATGCAGAATACCCCTTCATTGCCATCCATCCAGGTCCACTCTATCCTAGAGTGGTAGCATCTGATACGGTCCTATCTATGGTTCAAATAGAACTAAACTATGGTTTCGAGGGTTTGCATTTAAACTGCATATCTATATAAACTGAATTGTTTAAAATAGAACTGTTTTGACATTTAAACTGCATACTTATGCTAAACTGAATTATCTGAAATAAAACTGTTTTTACATTTAACTCTGTGTATTACCCAGTTGGCTGAGGCTGTTGAATACACTGACTGCACCTCTATAGAGGGGTAAGTCTCCCAAATGAATGTCCTGTATATGACACTAGACACTCTTATGGTGAGGTTCCAGTGGTGTACCCCTTCATTGCCATCACTCCCAGGTCCACTCTGGCCTGGAGTGGTAGCACCTGATAGGTTCCTGTCTATGAGTTAAATAGAACTAAAATGCGTACTTATGCTAACCTGAATTACTTGAAATAGAACTGTTTTTACATTTAACTGTGTGTAGATAGAAACTATACTTATACTAAACTGAATAGTTTGAATTAAAATTGTTTGACTAAACTGAATAGCTTGAAATAGAAATGTTTTTGACAATTAAACTGTACTCATGCTAAACTGAATTGTTTGAAATAGAACTGATTATTTGTATAAAATACCTACAAAGGTTAATATGCCATAAAACCCAAACAACCAACCCCCATCCAGGCTGCACCTACTCTTTATCTAAAAAGGGACTCAGGCTGAGTTTATTGCTTGGCACCTGATGCGCCCCTGAAGTGGAATGGCAAGAGGATGAAGCATTTTTTTTGGGGGGGGATGGCCATACTTGAGTCTCTATTTGTACATGCCCCCACCCCCACCATAAAATGACTCTGTCAATTTTTTATTTTTTTATTTTATTTGTCGCTGCCTCCCACCAGACACGACTTGACACAAGGTCAAAAGCCCAAAGGCCGATTAAAGTGAGGATAAAGGGGAGGGGAAGGTCGGGAACGAGCCGAGACTCTAACCCTGCTGGTCTATGCTGCTCATCGGCTCACTTGGTGCAATGTGAGCCTGATGAGGCAAGCAGTTTCACGAACCCAAATGTGGGTCCGGGCACGTATGCCGGGTTATGGCTTGAACTAGACACCAAGGTCTAGTGCCATACGTAGGTTTCGAGAAAGTCCGCGGGGACATCTCTATGTCAATTTTGACTGGCTGGGGAGTTTGAAAAATATCAATTAATAATATCTACCCTTTGAGAAGAATTCAAATTGAAATATTGATAAAATCAAAATTCTTGGTTTCATTTCATTTGTTGAAAATATAAAAAAAAAATGAAACAAAACAAAAAAAAAACAAGTAAGTGTTCTCCAAAAAATCTCATATTCACGGCTTAAGAATTATTAAGAATATTATCTAACGATTGATTGATTTTAATGGCATGTCAATCTGTCTAGGGTTATTTCATGTCTAGAGGTTGAGGAATCACATTCATATCTACATGTTCTCTGTAATTGTTTCTTGAAAGATTTTATTTTTGTACGCAGCTTCTTCTATAAGATTTAAAAGAAGTTCAATCATTTCTTTTCAAAAATTCATTTTTGATTCCACTTAGTTTAATAGCTTTTGAATTTTAATTTATCGACTGCTAAATAAACATTGTTTTTAAATTACATGCTTGTAATATCATTATCTATTGAAGTTTTACAACTTAAATAAATAGTTGATTCTCTGAAAAGCTTTTAGAAATGTATGAAAATAATGTAAATTTTATTATGGAAATAGGAAATTTAATAAAAGTTAAAAATTAGTGTCTTTGGGGTAATAAAAAATTTGTAAATTATAGATTATAATGTAAAACATTAAATTTGGATATAAATACTTTGTAGTGGAAGGAAAATTTCGTGTTTTGGTTTGGCACGCAATTTAATTCGACGCATAATTTCACCCAATCAGGATGACCTATCCTATTCAACCCAGACCTCTTTTCCCGGGCAAATCGGGTAAGCTGCCAAACGCAATCTCTTTGGCTGGAGAACGCTGTCCAGTGCAGACGTCCCCCTGGCCGTTCTTCAAATGAACACATGAGGGAACCTATCTAATTTATGGATTCCTTGCATCTATTTCGTTTAGACCAAGTAATCCCAGTTGAATATGAATTAGATACATTCAATACACCACCACAGGAACAACTTTATGTCACCCCCAAAATTGGCTATGTCGATGCGATACCTTTATTCCGCTCTCGACACCTAGCTCTCAATTCACCTCTGGGCTACTTTAATGGAGACAACACATGCCTCTCGACCAGACGCACAAAACTCACGGTGACTCCAAAGTTCATTTCCTCAAACGGCAACATGGCCTTTGCTCAACTACGGCGAACACAATCCCTCGCACGTCTGACGACACGCGCTGCCTTTCTCAACTTTCTCATAACTCCATTTTGTCTCCTTATTCGCTATGAGATTTGCAGCACAAAAAGCAAACCCAATATTCCATGCTGCAAATAAAAACTATTCTAAAAACACATTTTGACTATCGGCATCTTACTTCTTCATCCTTCCTTTATTACCTTACAAACTTAGTGAGGAAACAACTCAACGTAAACACACACACACACACACACACACATACGTTACAACCTATCCTCACTTATAACAACAAAACCTCCAGCTAAAACTTTATAAACAGATCTATTTTACACCATATCTCACACACACACACACACACACATATATATATATATATATGTATAAACAAGGAATTTGGCATTAAATAACCTGCAAGGGTTGATATAAACCAACCAACCATTTAACTGTGTGCAAAAAAAAAGTATTAATCTTAGATAGCAATACTTGAAACCATTTAACTGTGTGCAAACAAATGATTAATATCAAATAGAATTATTAGTGTTAGATAACAATACTTGAAACCATTTAACTGTGTGAAAACAAATGATAAATATCAAATAGAACTATTAATATGAGATAGTAATACTTAAAACTATTTAGAATTATTAGTGTTAGCTATACTTGAAACCCATCAATTGTATACAAACAAATAATTAATATTAAATAGTTTTAACTTGTTTAAAAATAAAGTCACCGACAAACTTTTGGCTTACTAATCATATACATATTTAAAAACAGGATTTGGCACTGAATAACCCACAAGGGTTGATATGCTATAAAACATGACCAAACCAACCATTTAGAAAACAAAACAACACCCTACTTTACATAGATAACTTTTCCAATCATCCACTTAACCACCATAATAAAAAAAGTCCTACAGGCCACCAGTCAGGTTATTTGTCAACTCAAAAACAAAACAATCTACGAAGATCTAAAGACTGCTAAATAGCACAAAACTGTTGATTTTGTGGGTAAAACTAATACACCGTGAGCAGAGGAAAAAAAAAAACAAAGAAATATTATTTGGTTCAATCCACCATGCAATAAAAATGTAAAAAAAGTACTAAAGAACAGTTGATTTTTGGATAAACGAATACACCCTGAGCAGAGAAAAAAATCTAAGTGTTGATTTTTGGATAAATGAATACACCCTGAGCAGAGAAAAAAATCTAAGTGTTGATTTTTGAACAAACTAATACACCCTGAGTCGAGAAAAAAAATTTAAGTGCCAATTTGATTCATCACAACATACGATAAGAACATAATAGCAAACATCGGACAGCACAGTTGGCTTGGGCGTTGGTCTGTAGAATACACCAACTGCATCTCTGCAGAGGGGTAAGACTCCCCAGTGAGTGTCCTGGATATGGAATTAACAAATCTGATGATGAGGCTCCAGCCTTAGAGATTTTGGAAATTCAGAGTACCCCTTCATTGCTATCATTCCCAGGCCAACTCTGGTCCAGAGTGGTAGCACCTTATAGGGTCTTATATATGGGTCGAATTGAACTGTTTGTCATTTAAACAGAGTACAAACAAATGACTTATGCTAAATTGAATTGTTTGAAATAGAACTGTTTGATCATCTAACTGTGTGTAAACAAATGACAGATATTTAATTGAATTGTGGGTGATACATAGCAATGCTTGGAACCATTTAACTTTGTTGACTTATGCTGAATTGAATTGTTTGAAATAGAACTGTTTGTTCATCTAACTTAGTGTAAAAAATGACTGATGTTTGAGTGAATTGTTAGAGATACATAGCAATACGTGTAACCACTTTACTGTGTGCAAATAAATGACTGATGTTACATTTTTACTGTTACATAGCAATACTTGAAACCATGTAATATGTGTGCCAATGAATGATTAATAGTAAATAGAATTATTAGTGTTAGATAGAAATGCATGAAACCATCTGTGTACAAATTGATGAGCTCAGGTTTGTTTAAAAATGTATCTACAAAATGAGTTTGCAAATCCTATATATTTAATATTTATGCATAAAGAGGATTTGGCATTAAATAACCTATAATGGTTGATATGCCATGAAACCTAACCAAACCAAATCCTATATATTTAATATATATGTATAAAGAGGATTTGGCATTAAATAACCTACAATGGTTGATATGCCATAAAACCCAACCAAACCAAATCACATATATATATATATATAAAGAGTATTTGGTATTAAATAACCTACAATGGTTGATATGCCATAAAACCCAACCAAACTAAATTATATATATCAAATAAATACGTTTAAAGAGGATTTGGCATTAAATAACCTACAAGGTTTGACATGCCATAAAACCCAATCAACCCAAACATCAGAAAAATAATCATAAAACTAATAACAAACACTTCAGTTCATCAAACTGTGCAAAATAATGAATAGGAATACACACTACAAATAATTAAAAAAAAGCTAAAGAAAATTTATAATACAAAAAAAAAACAATAACAAAACCCCACCTGTAGTTGCAAAATAAAATACAAATATCCCCTTAACAAAAATTACCAACAAGCAAGCAGAGAAAGGAAGTTATGAGAGATAAAGCGTGCCTCAGGTGATGTAAATGGTTAGCAAGCTAAACTAACAAACCTACATAAATGGGTTCAAGTCTCATTGGGTACTTCATTCATATGGCTTTGAAGAAGGAAATTACTTACCAAGTAAGAGAAACTCACCAAAAAGTGAACGAATAGAAAATGCTCCTATAGCCATTCTGAGCAGTTTAACTCCATGCTTGTTTTGGGGTCATCAGGAGAGACTGTGCACCATTTCAAGGCCTTCCCAAACCTGTTTCTTATGGTTACAAAATAGTGATAGTAAAGAGGAAGGAAGTTACTTACCTAGTAACAGAAACTCACCAGAAAGTGAGCGGATAGAAAATGCTCTTATAGCCATTCTGAGCAGTTTAACTCCATGCTTGTTTTGGGGTCATCAGGAGAGACTGTGCACCATTTCAAGGCCTTCCCAAACCTGTTTCTTATGGTTACAAAATAGTGATAGTAAAGAGGAAGGAAGTTACTTACCAAGTAACAGAAACTCACCAGAAAGTGAGCGGATAGAAAACGCTCCTTTAGCCATTCTCATTTCCACCAAGCAGTTTAACTCTATGCTTTTTTTGGGGTCTTCCTCTCTACGGTTTTATTTGCACACCTGCCCCCCACTCACTGACATGAGGCCCCATTATAGCATCCTATTAAACCAACATCTAACGGCGAAATGTAAATTTTCAAATCTGCTCGTGTTATTAGAATGTTGTTGTGCATTTGCAAGCAGATCACCCCAGACCCCTAAAGAAAACACAGAAAAAAATATATGGGTATCACAGAAGGAATGCCTCTTGGAAACAGAGGAACTACTCACATAAAACATAATGCAACAATAAGAAGCATGAACTCAGCAAAAAAATTAATCCAAAAGACACCAAAAAATTTACCGAGAAAATAGGAGAAATAGCACCGGCTTAGGACAACATCTGAAAACACTAACTTTTGACTTGAAGAAAAATTATCCATAATCACCATAACAGAAAAAAATAAATGGTTTCAAGTATTGCTATTTAACATTGATAATTCTATTTAATATTAATCATTTGTTTGTATATAGTTAAATGGTTTCAAGTATTGCTACTTGATACAAAGAATTCTATTTGATAATAATAATACATTTTAAAAGATAAACCACTCCAGAGACTGGAATCATGAATTAATTTTAAAGAGTGAAGGTTTTATTGTTTTCGAGAGGGAGGGGTCCTTTTTTTTCTTTTCTTGTTTTTTTTTGTTTTGTTTTCTGGTTTGTTTGTTTTTTGTTGTTTTTTTGTGGTGTGGGTTGTTTTGAAAGTTTAATAGAAACCGATAATCTAAGATTATACAGATCCTAAAGAAGGATTAGTTGCTAAGAGTGATAAGAAGTTGCCGAATAGGTCAATATCAGAATAATAAATATATATATATATATATATATATATATATATATATATATATATATATATAGTGATCAATAAGTAACTTCTTATGCCTACCCTACTTCCTTGGAAAATGGATTGGTCATTGTAATCCAACCAGAAGGCCTGATGTAAACCCAGCAATTTTTTTTTTTTTTTTTTTTTTTTTTTAGTTTGTTAAAAGAGCAAATCTACTCTATGAAACTAATGGTCCAGTTGGCTGAGGCTGCAGAAACTCCTCCGAGTGTCCTAATTATGACATGAAACAATCTGATGGTAAGATTCCAGTAATTCTGGAGCTTTGGGGAATGCAGAATACCCCTTCATTGCCATTGGTCCCAGGTCTACTCTGGCCCAAAGTGGTACCAGCTGATAGGGTCGTATCTAGGGTTAAATAGAACTAAATTGTGTACTTATGCTCAACTGAATTGTTTGAAATAGAACTGTTTACATGTATAAAAATGGATTTGGCATTAAATAACCTGCAATGGTTGATATGTCATAAAACCCAACAAAATCAAATCATATATATTTAATATATATGTATAAAGAGGATTTAGCATTAAATAACCTACAATGGTTGATATGCCATTAAACCAAACCCAACCAAATCATATATATCTAATATATTTGTATAAAGAGGATTTGGCATTAAATAACCTACAATGGTTGATATGTCATAAAACCCAACAAAATCAAATGATATATATTTAATATATATGTATAAAGAGGACTTGGTATTAAATAACCAACAGGGGTTGATATGCCATAAAACCCAACCAAACCAAACTTATCTATCAAACTAACAACTTTGGAAGAACTTGAAGGTTGATGACAAGAATTTATGTCATCTGTCACTCAAGAGATCCAAGGGATGCAGTTACTGGCCAGTTTGAGAAAGTAGTAATGAATGTTCGTACCTATATTGAAACTTGCCCTATGGTTTCTTCTCATATTCATTTCTTTTAAAAATTAAAATTTAAAAATAAATTATAAAAATTTTAAAATTGGAATTTAGTTTTCAATCATCCTATATATATATATATATATATATATATATATATAATCTAAACAGGTTTGGTTGAATACTGTGGATTGTTTTTTGTTAAATCTTCAAGTGAAGACATTCAAGTTTTTTCTCTAGTCTTTTTACTTCTGGGTCAAGTTGGTAAAGAAAGAACCCTATATTAGCCCAAGCGCTTTCGATCATTTCCCTGGTCATCTTCGAAGGTTGTCTTAGATCATTTTGTTGCAAGTATAAACATGTTAAACAATGTAGCGAGAGAAATCACGCACGCGGCAGCTCAAAGCATGCTTGAATATGTCTGGCATGTAAAATGAGATCAGGGAGAGAGAAACTGGCGATTGGGAAGATCGAACTCGCATCCTCCCGATCCTCCCGATCATGAATCGTGTTTGACGTTAACGCACTTGTAAATTATCACATTGTGTAATTGACCCGGATGTGGCATTTTGGCATGATTACTTAAGTCCTGCCTGAATGCACCAGGAGCAGTATCATTTGAGTTTTGATGATGTACGACACGAGATGAGCTTGGATACAGAACCGCTGGAGAAGATTGTTGAGGAAGGCAAAGGAATATTTACCAAGAGATTCGTACAACAGCTAAAGCACATCAGCAGACATGACTGTATATGAAAGATTATATCAAGCCTGGATATTTGCAAAAACATAAGAAGAAATTGATTCCACGTGTTCTTTTTTGTTGCCAAGGAGTTATACCATCCCCCCACTTCGTTCAAACAAATTTAATGACTAATCACCCATCCGAACAGAATGAACCAACCTCATCTATGACTTATTTTAAAAAAAAAAAAGCCACTCCAAATAAATATAAAACTCACTGCGACAAACATTCTAACACAACCCCCAAAGATGACCAGCGAAATGGTTGAAAGTGCTTGGGCTAATATAGGGTTCTTTCTTTACCAACTTGACCCAGAAATAAGATGACTTGTGAGAAGACTTGAACGTTTTCACTTAAAGAATTTAAATAAGAAACAATCTGTGGTATTCAACTAAACCTGTTTCGATAATGATTTGCTGCCTAAGTATACTATCAATCAATTAAAATATCTATCTATATATATATAAAGTCATCCATAGACAGACTGTTTCGTTCTGTCAGAACTCTTCAGTGTGGCTAGACATGTAGGACGCTTGAAGCTGGGATCGAAACCCGTCCAACTTTAGGTTAGACTTAGTATTAGACTGCTCGGCCAACAAGCATACTACATTGGCTAAGGGAATTATAAGGTATTACGTAGCAACAGCAGCAGCAGCAGCATCCGTTTGTTTGTTTACATTTTTATACCCTATTGGCTACCAGAGTGCTCAATTCTTTCGAAGAGCTTTGCATTATGCGAGCGGCGGCCGAAAATTCCTTCACCAGAGTGCTCAACCCCATACTCACAAGGGTTTTCTTACTGCGTAAGTTTCAAGAATGTCACTCAGCAGGTAGGTTGGTAGCAAAATGGGAAAAATAAAGAATTATTTTACTCTTTAAATATTTTCATATGAATATTTTACTGTTTACTATCTATCTCTGTTCATATCTATCTATCAGCCCTGTCAACTGGGGCTGTAGAATATGCCAACTGCATCTCTGTAGAGGGGTGAGACCACACCGGTGAGCATCCTAGATATGACACTAATCCACCTGATGGTGCAGCCCCAGTCCTGGATCTTTGAGGGAATGTAAAGTACTCCTTAGTCCTAGGTCCACTCTGTCCAGTTAAGATCCCATTTATGGATCAACTAGAACTGTTAACTAAGTATGATCGTTGTTGTTGTTTATTTGAAATCGTACAGTTTTGTGTAAATTAATGAATGAAATTATTAGTGTTAGATAATACTTTAAAATATTTAACTATATTCAAACGAATGACCTCTAACAATTTGTTTAAAAAAAAAAATTATCTAGAAACTAATTGCTTACAACTCATATATATATAATATATGTATAAAGACAGAATTTGACATTAAATAACCCATTAGGGTTGATATGCCATAAAACACCTATACAGCCTAGTCAGCTGGACTTGTCAAACATGCAGACTGCATCTCTACACACGGATAAGACCCCCACCAAGAGTGTCCTGTATATGACACTTATCTATTTGATAGTGAGGCTCTGATGGGGAATGTAGTGTACTCTTTCATTGCCATTACTCCCAGTTCCACTCAGTGGTAGCACCTGATAAAGTCCTATCTATGGGACAAATAGAACTAGTGTCCTGGATATGGAACTAAACTACATTTGATGGTGAGGCTTCAGTCCTGAAGATTTAAGAAATGTGGTGTACCCTTCATTGCCATTACTCCCAGGTCCACTCTGACCCGAAGTGGTAGTACTTGATACAGTCCCATCTATGAGTCAAATTTAACTGTGTGCAAATAAATGACTGATGTTGAATTGTTACTGTTACGTAGCAATACTTGAACCATTTAACCATGTGCAAACAAACAAGTAATATTGTATAGAATTATCAGTATTGATTACCAATACTTGAAACTCTTTAACTATATCCCTAAATTGAATAATTAGTATTACATAACAATACTTCAAACCATTTAACTGTGTGCCAATAAAACTGTTAGTGTGGCATACTTGAAACCGTTTAGATGTGTGCAATAAGTGAATTATTGGTATGACATAGCAATACTTCCGACCAATTAATTGTGTGCAAATCAATGAATAATGTTGAATAGAATTATTTAAGTTAGATAGCAATACTTGCAACCATTTAACTGTGTGCAAACAATAACAATACTTGAGTGGAGACAAATTAGCTCTAACTTTAAAAAAAAAATAAATGAATAAAATTACCTATTTACAATTCACTTACAAATAATATTCATGTCCATTTAACTGTGTGCAAAAATGACTTGTTTGATTAAATTGTTAGTGTTCAATAGCAAAACATGAAACCATTTAACTGTATACAAAAAACTGATTAATATTAAATAGAATTATTAGTGTTAAATAGCAATACGTGAAACAATTTAAATTGTGTGTAAACAAATGATTAATATTGTATAGAATTATTTGCGTTAGATATAAATATTTGAAACTATTTAACTGTGAGGAAACAAATAACCTCTGGCTCATTTAAAAATGTTTTCTACTAAATAAGCATTTACAAATCATATATATATATATATATATAATATATATATATGTGTGTGTGTGTTTGTGTTGTTATGACCCAAAATATTAGAAACAGCAAAATATAACAGAAAACAATTGAATATATGTTTAACACCAATGAAGGCATTGACAGCTATTGATAAGCTATCGGTCATATGGAAATCAGACCTGACCGAAACGCAGTTTCTTCCAAGCAGTGGTCGTGTCAATACTGCTGTATGGATGAACCAACTGGATGCTAACAAAACGGCTCAAAAAGAAGCTAGACAGCAACTACAGGATGTTGCGAGCAATATTAAACAAGTCTTGGTGGCAATACCCTACAAAGCACCAACTATACGGCCACCTGCCTCCTATCACGAAAATTATCCAAGTTAGACGAACCAGGCATGCTGGACACTGCTGGAGGAGCAAAGACGAGCTCATAAGTGATGTACTCCTATGGACCCCCACTTATGGCCGAGCAAAAGCAGGACGACCAGCTCGAACATACTTACAGCAGCTATGTGAAGATATGGGATGTAGTTTAGAAAACTCTGAATTCGAACCTGTTAAACTCCGCTTAAAAATTTGACCTTGTGTCATAACCTGCCTGAGCGGAGGGGTTGGTAAATAGGATCTCTCCAGCTATGGGTAAATAGTATAGTAGACTGTTAAACTCACCTTGAAAATTGACCTTGTGTCACATCCTGTTCATAGAGAGGGGTTGGGTTAGTGGAAATTTTTTTTATAGTTACAAGGGTGGGGAGGGTGGAAAAATACATATGATGATGTCATATCTGCTGTCGATAACTTTTCTGATGAATGCGATCTAAGCACTGCAACACCAATGGAAGTGTGTAGAATGCAAGTGGGGGGCAGTGTTGAAAAATAAAACTTTTCTCACATTCCATGAGAGTATCTTGGTCAGTCTATGAACTTTTCAACTGATTTTCATATATAGGTTGTTTTTTTTTTTTTTAATCCCAACACCTTTCAGCCTTTGTCCATCATCAGAAGATTTTTATTACATGACTGTTTATGTATTTATTTTTCTACTAGATAGACTTCATGTGTGAATAAAACTTGAGTTTTTAAACCTTTGACTTTACACATGTAATGTTCTTTTTGTTAAATTTTTTCTCAAAGATCTTATAAAGTAGGAAGAACAGTCTAAAAGGTATTGAAATTTAGAATAATGAACTAGTTTATATACTGGCTCATTGGCCTAGTGGGTAGAGTGTTCGCCAATGGTCCGGGAGACCTGAGTTCAATCCCAGGTCGTGTCATACCAAGACTTTAAAAATGGTACTTGATACCTCCTTGCTTAACACTCAGTAATAAAAGGTATGTATCAAGGGTAAAGTGGAACAATCCAGAGAAAGGAATACCGCCCTCCCCTACACCTCGGTGTAGTAGCTATTGAAAAGGGAGTCTTCTGGTCACCCTCGACTACGGTCGCGAACTTTACTTTTTCGGTTAGTATTTTTGTCCAGGGAAAGGAATACCGCCCTCCCGGCTATTACTCCCTTTGGGGGGGTTGGGTTGATCACCTGGCGCCTGAGGCGCCCCTAATAAGGGAAATGCCAATAGGGCCATAGGCATTTTTGGGAAATGCCGGGTGCATGTGGGCTACGGCCCTGCATCCGGACCCATCAAAAAAAAAGGCCTTGTGCCACACTTTCACGTTCGGTGGGGCGTGGAACAAATACCGCAGCTTCTTATAGGAATAGTATGAGAGCATTGGAGACTGGAGATTGCACTAGATCACCTTACTTGCTACCGTAATAACGGAAACTAATACTATCATTGGACTATATCTTTATTCTGTATTCACTAATCCTATGTTCTTGTCTACTAATAGTCTCTCTATTGTATATACTTTTTCCTGAGAATATATCTCTATTTCTTCTCATATCGTGGTTTGTCCTTTATTTAATATTACAGGCGTTCACTAATCCTATGTTCTTGTCTACTAATAGTCTCTCTATTGTATGTACTTTTTCCTGAGTATATCTCTACTTCCTCTCATATCGTGGTTTGTCCTTTATTTAATATTACAAGTGTTCACTAACCAGAACACAACACATAGCAATACTTGGGAATATTAAACTGCATGTAAACAAATGATTAATTTTAAATAGAATTATTTGTATGAGATAGAACTAAGTGAAACCATTTAACTGTGTGTAAAAGAATGAGCACAGACTCATTAAAAAATGCTATCTTTAAAATGTGTTTAGAAATCTTAATATATATTATTATTAAAAATCTTAATGTGTATAAAAAGGATTTGGGAATACATTACTGTTGTAGACCAGTAAAAGGTCCGAAAGAAAGACATGAACTCGGGATTACGTGAAACAAGTATATTGAACAAAAGTATAAATACAGCATAGGTAAAAGAGTGTTGACGTCAGTCTGACTGCCAAAGTGTTAGGCTGGAGTTAACTTAACACCAAGATGAATATTCTCCAGGTATTCATAGTAATAGGAAGAGTTTATTATAGTCCGTAAGGTAGGTACCATAACAATAACCAACGATGGTTGATGTACCATGGCATTAAATAACCTACAATAGCTGATATGCCATAAAACCCAACTCAACCCAACCAAATCATATATATTTAATATATATATGTATAAAAAGGATTTGGCATTAAATAACCTACAATGGTTGATATGCCATAAAACCAAACCAAATCAATTAAATTTCTGAGATGAGGAATTATCATTGCTATACATTGACATTGGGAACTTATGACATAAATTTCTCGGAGAGCTGCTTCTGAAAATATACAAGAATTATATTCATATTGTATAATATACACACTGAGAAATACAATATGCATATAAGTAAAGTTGGCGACCTTAGTTAGGGTGACCGAAAGGCTCCCTTTTCAATAGCTACCACACCAGGTGTAGGGGAGGGCGCTACTCCATTCCATGGATTGCTCCACTTTACCCTTGATCCTCACCTTATCGTGCTGAGTGCTAAGCAAGGTGGCATCAAGAACCATTTTTTGAGTCTTTGGTATGACTCGACTTGGGATTGAACCCCGGTCTCCCAGACTATTGGTGAACACTTTACTCTTTAGGCCAATAATTATTGTAATGATTAATCAATTCAAATTCACGGTGATTCAAATACTCTTGAATTGATATAGCAAACAAGATGAGATCACACATGACATGACACATAAACGTAACCTCCCACACTGATTAGCAGATCAGCCCTGTGTGAGCTGCCTTCCTTGAGCTGCTTTCCTCTTGGGCATGCGCACAACAAAGCAAACACCCCATTACTCAAACTGTGGAGTAGACAGTTTAACTAACAGCAATTCTTTTTTTCTAAGAATGAGAGGTTGACCATTGACATTAAGTTTAAGGATTATTGATAATTATATTAAATATCTTTTACAAATAGAAATATTTTTTTCAGTCTATATCAGTGGTGGGAGAGGAATTGGGAATGCTGTAGTTCCACAGAGCCAATTGATGAGCCTCCACTATTCATTGATTTACTTGGACTAGTTTTCTCAGCTTGGATGTTGTTGTATGAAAAGACTCTAAATAATTGAGTATATACGTACAATAAATGTTTCTTGTACCATTCCAGTTGAAAAGGCATTTTTCTGTTGGATAAAATTGTTTCAGTCTTTCCTCCATCATTTGCAATCAAAATTAAGTCTGTCATCACACTAAAAAAATGTGGATTGTAGCTCTAAAATTATTTATTTTAGGTAGGAATACTTAAAACCATACAACTGCAAATTATTTATATTAGATAGGAATACTTGTTATCATAACTGCAAAAAACTCTTAAGAAATAACTTCACAAAAAATAAGAATGTACAATAATGTGATTCCTTAAATTCTAGGTATAAAATAACCCAAGATGGTTGACATGCCATTAAAATCAGTCAAAGCGAGTCATTTACAATCAAAATTGAGTCTGTCATCACACTAAAAAAATGAGGATTTTTGCTCTAAAATTAGAAAAAGTCTGTCTAAATTTAAATTTTTGTCAACTTTTTAAACATAGCTTCTTGGCTACTTACGAACAGCTCCATAAAAACACAATGGATTTCTCTTGCTTGTCTAAGTATTGCTGGAATTGGAATGTCGGCTTTTGAAGAGTTCCTTATTGAGTAAAACCAAGAAATTTACTTTACTGTTAAAGGATCAATCAGAAATTAAAAAAGAAAATCAATGCCAAAACTGTACCTCAAAATTTATACTGCTAGACTATTCCTCGAAAAACTGGTGTCCTCCACTTATTTGAAGCCTAGTTGACAAGGCGGTAGGGGCTGTAGAATACATCTGTGCAGAGGGATAAGACCCCACCCAATGAGTGTCCTGGATATGACATTAAAAAATATGATGGCAAGGCTCCAACCTTAGAGATTTTGGGAATGTGGAGTACACTTTCATTGCCATTATTCCTAAGTCCACTCTGATCCAGAGAGGTAGCACCAATGTGTGTAAGCAAATGACTGATGTTTAATTGAATTATTGATACATAACTTAAAACATCAAAATCATTTTATCTTTCAAACCAAAGTACTTGAACTGGTGTCCTCCTCTTATTTGAAGCCTAGTTAACTAGGCGGTAGGGGCGGTAGAATACATCTGTGCAGAGGGATAAGACCCCCACCCAATGAGTGTCCTGGATATGACATTAAAAAATATGATGGCAAGGCTCCAACCTTAGAGATTTTGGGAATGTGGAGTACACTTTCATTGCCATTATTCCCAAGTCCACTCTGATCCAGAGAGGTAGCACCAATGTGTGTAAACAAATGACTGATGTTTAATTGAATTATTGATACATAACAATGCATAGGACCATTTATCTATGTGCAAACAAATGAATAATGTTGAATAGAATTATAAGTATTAGGTAGCAATGACTGAAACAATTTGTGTAGAAACAATAGCAATACTAGTGTGTAAACAAATAAGTTGTAACTCATTTAAAAAGGAAATTACCTACTTGTTAATCTCTTACATATCACATATATCTATTTAAATGTGTGTAAAGAAATGGATGGATTTGGCATTAAATAACCCAAGAAGGTTGATATGCCATTAAACATCAAAAACAAACAAACCATTACAGTAAAGTATCAACTCGAATGTGTGTTTAGGATTTTGTTTCTCTTGATTTGATCTTTTTGTGTCAAGCTTGTTGCATTTTTGTGGAAACACATCTATTTGCTCTAAATACTGTATGGATTTTTTGTTTTAAGACATAGTATAAACTATATAAATTCTTTGTTTTAGTCGGTGTGGACTGATAAAATCTTGAACAAATGTTGAATTTTGGTTTAATTGAGCTGCTACAAATTCTAAAAAGTCAATGTGTATTATACACACAAAATTTTTTTTCCAGAATTTTGTAGTCCAAAGTTAGGGTATATGTTATACATAAATGTGTATCATCATCATCCACCCACCACCACCTATACAAATAATTATGGTCATTGTTTATAATCAATTATTGATTTTAAAGAATTTTTTAAAAAAATCATAACTTTCCAGGGTTTTTCTAAATTATACAATATTTTAATTGGTTTCAAATTTAGTATATTACCTATATTCAATTAATATTATTTGATTCAGGTGTAAACAAATAAATGGTTTATGCACATCAGGATTATTTTCAAAGGGTTAAATATGCTTATTTTTATCTCCTCTTAAAAGCTGAAAATGATGTCAACATTTGCCTGGGTAAAGCAAGGGCTGTTATTGACAGTTAAGCAACCATATGGAAATCTGATCTCTGATAAAATTAAGTCAGCCCAATCGGCTAGAGCTGTATAATACACCAACTGCATCTTTGTAGCAGGATAAGAGCCCCCTTCCGCAATGAGTGTCCTGGATATAGTATGAAACAATCAGATGATGAGTCTCTTATAATGCTGGAGCTTTGGAGAATGCAGAGTATCTCTTCATATGCCATTAAACCAAACTATATATATATATATATATATATATGTAGGATTTGGCATTAAATAACCTACGATGATTGATTTCCCATAAAACCAAACCAAATCATATATATTTTATATATATGTATAAAGAGGATTTGGCATTAAATAACCTACAATGGTTGATATGACATACAACCCAACCAACCCAAATCATATATATTTAATATATATATATAAAGAGGATTTGGCTTTAAATAACCTACAATGGTTGATAAGCCATAAAACCAAACCAAACCAAATCATATATATTTAATATATATGTATAAAGAGGATTTGGCATTAAATAACCTACAATGGTTGATATCCTATAAAACCCAACCAAACCAAATAATATATATGTACAAAGAGGATTTGGCATTAAATAACCTACAATGGTTGATATCCCATAAAACCCAACCAAACCAAATCATATATATTTAATATATATGTATAAAAAGGATTTGGCATTAAATAACCTACAATGGTTGATATCCTATAAAACCCAACCAAACCAAATCATATATATGTATAAAGAGGATTTGGCATTAAATAACCTACAATGGTTGATATCCCATAAAACCCAACCAAACCAAATCATATATATTTAATATATATTTGTATAAAGAGGATTTGGCATTAAATAACCTACAATGGCTGATATCCCATAAAACCCAACCAAACCAAATCATATATATTTAATATATATATGTATAAAGAGGATTTTGCATTAAATAACCTATAATGGTTGTTATGCCATAAAACCCAACCAACCTGAATTTAAAAAAGAATTAAAATAATTTGACTTGTCTGGTTGTTTGTCTTTTTCTAATGCTAAAAAATTTACCAGTCATTGTTCATCATTATTAATAATTTGAATTCATATTATCTTTTATCTTTTTGATTTTAGTTGATTTTCATCAAAACTCGTGTTATCATTTAGAAATGACAGCAAGAAACATCGCACATTGGATAGAAAATATCAGTTGCTCATTCCCTTGCATATTGATCCATGCAGTAATCTAAAAGTTGAAGGTCATTACCGGATTCAGGGCAGAAAATGGCTTTATTTGAGTGGCTAAGCAATTTAATTATATATGCTATCAATAAAACAATTGCTTATTTATAAATATCTCAAAAATCCAGGTTGGTGATTAAAAAAAAAACAAAAAAACAACGAAATACCATAATTTTGCCTTAATTCTATGTTCTTTTAAAAGCTGAATACACAAATTAGGTGTTTGATTTATTAAGCTTCACTTAGTCTGATACAAGGCCAGAAGTATGGGGTACCCAGTGAGAATCTAACTCACTATCAATGGTCAGTGAGCCTACTTCACAAACCATAATACCACTTGAGGTTTTCAACAGTAGTAATTCAATAAGCTTAATTTTCTTATGAGACACCCAGTGAGAATCTAACTCACTATTGATGGTCAGTGAGCCTACTTCACAAACCATAATACCACTTGAGGTTTTCAACAGTAGTAATTCAATAAGCTTAATTTTCTTATGAGACACCCAGTGAGAATCTAACTCACTATTGATGGTCAGTGAGCCTACTTCACAAACCATAATACCACTTGAGGTTATCAACAGTCGTAATTCAATAAGCTTAATTTAGTTAAGTATGAGACACCCTGTGAGAATCTAACTCACTATCGATGGTCTGCTAGCTTAGTTCACTAACCCTGATACCACATGCGACACTCCTTTCAAATAAAATAAGTTGAAACTCAAATTAAGACGATACATTTTTATTGAAAGACATGAATTCATATGCGTGCTTATCATTTACTAAGCTTAGCTCAAGACCAGGAGTATGAGGCACCCAGTGAGGATCTAACTCATCATCGTCTGCAAGCCGAGTTAACTAACCATTATGGTTGTATGGTTTGAGTCCCCTTAATGCAATTTTCAATCAAGAAAACCTATCATTTCATGGTTTACTTGTTTTAAGTGTAAAAATGATTTTGATAAAGTTTGATTCTTTCAGGTTTCTTTTTTTTTTTTGTTGCTGTCACAAGTCATAAAAAAAAATCTGACTTCATTTCAAATAACCAAGTAATTGCAAAAAAATCTTTTTTTTCATTATCAATTCTTTTTTTCACTTTTGCAAAGCATTTCTATAGCGAAATTATTTGCTATGCATTTCTATAATAGTAAAATAATACCACAAAGTAATAGTTTTATTAATTTGGTGAATAGTTTTTAACACCACAAATAACTTGAACAGAATAAAAAGAAAAGTTTAAAAAATCAATATAAAAAAAATCACTCAATTTTTGATAAATTTAAAATTTCTTAAAATGGAAAAGTCAAAAAACTTTTATTTATATTTACAGTTTTTTTTCCCGCACACTTGTGATATAAAGTATTCCTACCAAATAGAAATAATTTTCACACAGTTGTATGGTTTTAAGTAATACATAATAATAATAATAATAATCTTTTGTAAATAATTATAATTTCAGTTAAGTATTCTTAATACAAATAATTTACAGTTACATGGCATCAAGTATTTCTATCAAATAGATAGATAGATAGATAGATAGATATGAACGGACTGAGATAGATAAATAGATAGATAGATGGATAGATATGGACAGACTGAGATAGATAGATAGATAGATACATATGGACAGACTGAGATAGATAGATAGATAGATAGATAGATATGAACAGACTGAGATCGATAGATAGATAGATAGATAGATAGATAGATAGATAGATAGATATAAACAGACTGAGATAGATAGATAGATAGATAGATAGATAGATAGATAGATATGAACAGACTGAGATAGATAGATAGATAGATAGATAGATAGATATGAACAGATTGAGATAGATAGATAGATATGAACAGATTGAGATAGATAGATAGATAGATATGAACAGATTGAGATAGATAGATAGATAGATAAAAACAGACCAAGATATATTTGTTAAATTAGCTCGACAATTTTTGTAAGATTTTGAAAGCTAATTTATTATCATCATCATCAATAAACCGCATGTTCAAATGCACTTTCCAATGCTCTTAAATCATATTTAATTAATGAAACAAACCTGTGTTAAATACATATTTTATCAATGATAACCTATAATTTTAAATACCTGCATAGGTTCTTTAAATGTCATTGTTGAATTTGTAGATCTATGCTTTTAAATATCAAAAATGATAGTCTTCTATTATTTGTGTTGATGCTTTTGTTATCTGAAGAAATTGTTTATTTAAAAATATGGACTTCACAAATGTCTCTTCTCTGATATTTATTCATAATGTCAAATTGTGAAGAATGAGGTGTATTCAAAAATATCCAGATTGAGGCTGTAGTTACCAAGACAAAAATGAACAATGAATGAAATATTCATTTTCTTAAAAATATGAGCTGTGTTGAAAAAGTATCAAGGTAGAAGCTGTATTTACCAAGACAGAAATAAATAAGGAATGAAACAGTTATTTTCTTCAAGATACTAGCTGTGTTGAAAAAGAACTGCGACTGAAGCTGTATTTACCTAGATAGAAGTAAATAAGGAATGAAACGGTGATTTTCTTCAAAATACTAGCCGTGTTGAAAAAGTCTCAAGACTGAAGCTGTATTTACCAAGACAGAAATAAATAATGAAATGGTGATTTTCTTCAAAATACGAGCTGTGTTGAAAAAGTCTCAAGACTGAAGCTGTATTTACCAAGACACACATGAATAATGAATGAAACGTTCATTTTGTTCAAAATACGTGATGTTATTCATAATTTACAAGCTGTTATATGACATCATTTAAATACAATTATATGATTCCAAGTATTTCTATATAATACTAATTATTTACAAGATATTAAATGTCGTTCATCTTCATTTTAAACAGGCAAACATTTCACACTTAATTCCAATATCAATGTTTTAAAAGCCAATGTATCAATAAAGTTCACAATCATTATCATATCTTAATACTTCATACTTTGTAGCAATATCAATGTTCTAATAGATTATGAATAAATATACTTCATAATCATTTTAAACATTATACTTACTTGCAATATCAATATTTTAAGAGCCAATCTATTAATAAAGTTCACAATCATTTTAAATGGGTAAACACTTCATACTTAGTTGCAATATCAATGTTTTAAGAGCCAATCTATTAATAAAGTTTACAATCATTTTAAACGGGTAAACACTTTATACTTAGTTGCAATATCAATGTTTTAAGAGCCAATGTTTTAATAAAGTTCACAATCATCTATAACAGTTAAATTCGCGATTCTTGTGTGTGCATCTATATGTACACGCTGTGCTTGACAGTCCATTTGTGTTTGATTGTACTTGTGTATGTGTGTGGTTTGTATCTGAAAGTATCTTTGTATAAGTATTTGTGGCTTCCCACGTGTATGCATGTATGTATGAATACATGTGTGTGTGTGTGTGTGTGTGTGTGTGTGTGCGTCCCTATATTAGTTGCAATATCAATGTTTTAAGAGTCAGTGTATGAATAAAGTTCACAATCATTTTAAACAGGTAAACACTTCATACTTAGTTGCAATATCAATGTTTTAAGGGCCAATGTTTTAATAAAGTTCACAATCATTTTAAACAGGTAAACACTTCATACTTAGTTGCAATATCAAATGTTTTAAGAGACAATGTATCAATAAAGTTCACAATCATTTCAAACATTATCTCTGATTTGACACATTGATAGAATTCTAAAAGGTATAATATCTGTTGCAATATCAATGTTTTAAGAGTCATTCTGGGTCAGAGTGGACCTTGGAGTAATGGCAATGAAGGGGTGACCTCATTCTCTCCAGAGCTTACTGCCAGGTAAAGTTTAGTATCATAATTCTCTGGGCAATATATACTTTTTAGGGCATTCAGATTTTAAAATAACTGAATATAATAAATACATACATAAAAATATGTTTCAAATGCTGATAATTTTGTAACGGATCTATTTGACTCGCTGATGGGGTTCAAACAGATACTACTAAGAGGCATACAAAACAGTGACACTTCAAATTAGAATAATGGATGTTTTATTGACAGGTATTTTTTGTCACTGATTTATGCTTCGGTATGTCAGAAAGTAAATTAAAAAATATCTAATTGGAAGGAAGAAAAAAATGGATGAAGAAGAATTTCTTCTTTCTTCTTATTATTTCTGAAGATGGTCATTATTTTAAATTCTTGGTTTGGTTTCATTTCTTTGTTTAATAGCATGTCAACCTTTGTAGGTTATTTAATGCCAAAGCCATTCTCCTAGAATAACAGTAGTGGTACTATTCAACCCATAGATAGGAGGATAAGGGGGTACATACCTTTCCCAAGTGTATTTGCCGGAAAGTGAACGGAGTGACTGGAGTACGAACTCACTTACTACAATTTCACAGTCCATCGCTTTAACCATTACACCACGAGGACACCCCCCTATTTTGAATTCTAAAGTTTTTTTTTTGTATTTAGTTTCCTCAATAAAAAGATGTTTTTTTTTTTTTAGATATCAAAATAATTTGAGTTCTCTACTAAAAATAGACACATCTCTACTGGAAACCAGCTTAGTCAGCTGGGTCTGTAGAATACACAGACTGTGTCTCTACAGAGGGGATAAGACCCGTCTTCACCCCTGCAACAAATGTCCTGGGTATGACTGTAAACAATCTGATGGTGAAGGCCCTGTAATGCTGGAGCTTTGGGGAATATAGACTACCTCTTCATTGCCATTACTCCCAGGTCCACTCTGGCTTGGAGTGGTAGCACCTGATAATGGTCCTATCTATGGGTCAAATTGAACTATTTGACATTTAACCTGAGGGGAAACAAATTATTTATGCTTAAGTGAATTGTTTGAAATAGAACTGTTTGAGCATTTAACAATGTGTAAACAAATGAGTGATTTTTAATTGAATTGTCAGTTATACATACAAATACTTGGAACTGTTTAACTTTGTTGACTTATGTTTACAAATCATATATCTCATATATAGGTATAAACTGGATTTGGCATTAAATACCCTACAATGGTTGATATGCCATAAAACACAACCAAACCAAATCATATATATTTAATATATATGTATAAAGAAGATTTGGCATTAAATAACCTACAATGGTTGATATGCCATAAAACCCAACCCAACCAAATCATATATATTTAATATATATGTATAAAGAGGATTTGGCATTAAATAACCTACAAAGGTTGATATACCATAAAACCCAACCAAACCAAATCATATATATATATATATATATATATATATATATATATATATATATATATATATATATAGTATTCTTAGTCCAGTTAAACCGGAGTTGGGAGTAATTCCATCAGGACAAGAAATTATTTTAAAATATAGTAAATAAATTATTTTAAAATATAGTAAATAAATTAAATATTTGTTTTTAGTTTTAATATATCTATTACTGTATCTTTACGTGAGGTAATTAATTAAAGTTTAAATCTAATTCAATAAAAAATCTGTATTTTAGGTCTAAATGTAATTAGAAAATTATTAATTAAAGAAAATTTTTTTAAAAATAATTTTACTACATTGCTAACCAAAATTTACATTTAAAACGGAAGTGGGCTTAATGAAGAGGTAACTCTTCACCCCTCTTCTATCCCCTCCCACTCTTATGTGTCTATTCTAGTTTTTTTATCAAAAAGATCTGAAGAAGTCCTGATAATTTTTTTTCGTGTTTTCGGAAATTTCAAAAATGCGTAACAGGATAGAAATAAATTTATAATCCTATGTGACCGGTTTCGTTGTTTTTTCTTAAAGTATATATATATATATATATATATATATACGATTTGGCATTAAATAACCTACGATGATTGATTTGCCATAAAACCCAACCAAATCATATATATTTAATATATATGTATAAAGAGGATTTGGCATTAAATAACCTACAATGGTTGATATGCCATAAAAACCAATCAAACCAAATCATATATATTTAATGTATATATATATATATATATATATATATAAAGAGGATTTGGCATTAAATAACCTACAATGGTTGATATGCCATAAAACCAAACTAAACCAATCTACTGGAAACTCTCATTATAATGAACTAATGGATGGGGAGAGGTTTGTCGTTAAAACTAATGTTGGTCTCTTATTAATTTTGGTTTTATGTCATATCAAACTTTGTGGGTTATTTAATGCCAAAAGCATTCTTGTAGAAAAACAATAGTGGTACCATTTCACACAAACATCTATGGATAGGATGTGAACTCAGATCATCATATGCTGGAGACACATTATTCTTAAACTACAGTTCATCTCTAAGATTGGCTTAACAGTTATCCAGATTAAGAAATTTTGTAGCTTCCTGGCTACGCACTTAAATATATTTACCCAACCCCTCCACGATGAGAAGGATGTGTCACAGTCAATTTTTTTAAGTAGAGTAAAGCTGGTTTGAATTCAGAGTTTTCCTTCTCCGAGATTTGTTGCGTGACCAAAGCTACAGAACCTAGTCTGCTCGACTATTCACTTATTTCTGGGGAAATATTAGTTGGATTCATGCTTTTCCCCAAGAGTATTCGCCCAAAGGGAAATATAAACAGCTTCGTGTCTGGATTTGAACTCAGTCACTAAATCCATTTCTCATGACAATAACCCTTTCACTACAAGTTTCTAACAATTCAAATTAGTCTAAATCAACAAATTAAATGGTTCCAAGTATTTCTATTTATTGCTAACAATTCAATTAAACATCACTCGTTTGTTTACACACAGTTAAATGATCCAACAGTTTTATTTCAAATAAAACAATTTCGCATTAGTCATTTGTTTGTACTCAGTTTAAATATCAAACAGTTCTGTTTGTCTCATAGATAGGACCCTACTATGTGCTGCCACTCCGGGTCAGAGAGAACATGTAATAAAGGGGTACTTCCCATTCCCCAAAGCTCCAGGATTACTGGAGCCTCACAATCAGGTTGTTTAATGTCATATGAGGACACTCGTGGAGGGGATCTTACCCCTCTGCTTGGATGCAGTCAGTATATTCTACAGCCCTAGCCGACTGGTCTGAACTATTCTTAATACAATTTTTTTCATAGATGGTAACGTATTCATATCTTATACTAATAAATGTCAAATAGTCCTATTTGATCCATCGATAGAATCACGAGGTGAGTTGCATCATTTTTCTACAAAACTTCTCTTGTACTTGGCCCAGTCAGCTGGAGCTGCTGAATACCCTAACTGCATCTCTGCTGAAGGGTAAGACTCTTCTAGTGAGGGCCCAGTCAGCTGGGGCTGCTGAATATACCAACTGCATCTCTGTAGAGAGGTAAGGCTCCCCCAGAGAGGGCCCAGTTGGCTGGGGCTGCAGAATACCCCAACTGCATCTCTGCAGAGAGGTAAGACTCCCTCAGCGAGTGTCCTGATAATGACACTAAACAATCTGATGGTGAGGCTCCAGTAATGCTGGAGCTTTGGGGAATGCAGAGAACCCCTTTATTGCCATCACTCCCAGGTCTACTCTAGCCCAGAGTGGTAGCAACTGATAGGGTCCTATTTATGGGTCAAATAGAACTAAACTGTGTACTTTTGAAATAGAACTTTTTATATGTATAAAAATGGATTTGGCATTAAATAACCTACAAAGGTTGTTATGCCTTAAAACCAAACCAACCAACAGGATTTGGCATTAAATAACCTACAAAGGTTGTTATGCCATAAAACCAAACCAAACCTCTTGTATTATCATTGATATTCTGAAATTTTTCCTTTTGATCTTTTTTAGTCAGATTTTTCTGGTTATATTTTTACTATGCCAACATTTTCCCCTGATCTAGTAAACTGATATTCATTTGAATTTCATTCATAAAATGATATTAATACTTCACAGGCTAAATTTAATTCAATTTGCATCAAGGCCAAGCTTTCTGTATGGATGATTTTCTTGTATTTTATGTCATATCTATCCTTGTGGATTATTTAATGCCAAATCCTGATATATATATATATATATATATATATATATATATATATATATATATATATATATATAAATGAGATTTGTAAGAAAATAGTTTGTAGGTAAAATTATTTTTAAATGAGCCAGAGCTCATTAGCTTGCACACAGTAAATGGTTTCAAGTATTGCTATCTAACACTAATAATTCTATTTAATATTCATCATTTGTTTGCGCACAGTTACATGGTTTCAAGTATTGCTATCTAACACTAATAATTCTATTTAATATTAATCTTTTGTTTGCACACAGATAAATGGTTTCAAGTATTCCTATCTAACACTAATAATTCTATTTAATATTAATCTTTTGTTTGCACACAGATAAATGGTTTCAAGTATTCTTATCTAACACTAATAATTCTATTTGATATTAATCATTTGTTTGTGCACAGTTCTTTCTAGATTGAGATCAGATAAATACTGTCAATCTCAGTCATCTGTAGCTATAACTACTTATTTATAGAACCTCTCCACATAAGACGGATGTGAAACAAGGTCATATTTTTTTAGTAGAGTTTTACAGATTTGGATTCAGAGTTTTACTACTTCGAGCCCGTTTGCCATACGTTAGCTAAAGAAAGACAAAAATTGGATTCTTGCCTTTCCCAAGGTTGTTAATATTGTGTAAAATACAAACAGATTTATCTAGTACTTGAACTTGGATTGGTTTGTCTATTCCTTATGCAATAACTTTTACTCTAAAAGCACATATTTCATTCGTCTCTCTGAAAGCTTAGAGTTAATATTCAACAAGTGCTGAACATATTTAATCTAACCTCTCTGCCACAAGGTCAATTTTTAAGCTGAGATTTCCTCTTTTCATACGTATATACCCAACCCCTTTGACACAGGCAGGATGTGACACAAGGTCAATTTTTAAGTGGTGATATCCTCTTTTCATATGTATTTACCTAAGCCCTCTTCCACTGGCAGGATACTACCACTTCCTATAAAACTAAAAAAACTAATTCAGACTTTCTTAGTTTTGTACCAAGTGGTATTGCAACGACAAAAATGTTTAGCTTTGGTTCTTCTTTCTGGGTGAGATTGAAAACTTAGTGAACAACCTTTATATATTTATAGTTTGCTATATTTTTATGAATAAAGATTGCTCAGTACCAGTTATAGAATATATATAAGTTGGGATAGTGTTGACGCAGGGCCAATGCAGCTTGGTGACTATCAATTCTTTGCCCATGTGATCATCATATGTGTCTGATGATCAAATAGATGAGAAACTGATTGTCACCAAGCACTATTGACTCTATTCTAATTATATATATATATATATATATATATATATATAATGTTGCTTCTTATTTAACATCATCACTAGACTATTGTCAAGGTCTTTAATCGATTTTAACAGTAGTTATATGTATTTTACTCTATGGTAAAATACTAATTATATATATATGCAAATTTCATTAAACATAATAGACATTTTATGTCTACATATTTTCTTCTGGATCCGTTCGAATTCCCGTATTACTTTTATCGTATTCGGGGGGAACTGATTTATGTATTGTCCATAGTTGTATGTATCCCTAGTACTTTCTGCCCGACTTTGGGCCATCATTTTAATTCCATTTAAAAGCAAACGCCATAATCTTCAACGGCAAAGACACCCTTCATCATCATCATCATATCGCGCTTGTAGCACGGATATCCCTGACCCTCTCTCGCCACTCCTCCCTATCGTTCATCGCCCTAGGTAGGTCTTCAGGACAACATCCTGTATCCTCACATAGCTGCTGAATGTATGTTCGTGCTGGTCGTCCTGCTTTTGCACGGCCATGTGTGGGGATCCATAAGAGTACATCTCTTATGAGTTCGTCCCTACTTCTCCAGCAGTGTCCTGCATGTCTGGTTCTTCTAACTTGAATAGTTTTTGTGATAGGGGGCAGGTGGCCGTACAGTTGGTGTCTTGTGGGGTGTTGCTGCCAGGACTTGTTCAGGATTGCACGCAGCATTCTTGTGTAATTGCCATCCAGCTTCTTCTCCAGCCGTTTTGTTAGCGTCCATGTAGTGCAGCCATATAGCAGTATCGATGTGACCGCTGCCTGGAAGAAACTGCGTTTCATTTTATCGGTTAGGTCTGATTTCCATATAGTTGATAGCCTATTGATAGCTGTCCCTGCTTTCGTTAACCTCGTTTCGATGTCCTTTTCGGTTGATTCGACGCTGCTTCCTAGGTAAGTGAATTTGTCTACTAGTTTAAGAGGGGTTCCTTCTAGAGTGGAGATGTCCCTCGTTTGGTTATAGCACATATATTCTGTTTTGTGTGCATTAACATAGAGGCCTATGCTTGCTGCTGCTCGTTCCAAACTATGCAGTAGTGTTTCGGCTTGGTTAGGTGTATTTGCCAGTATCGCTATGTCATCGGCGTAGTCGGCGTTGGTAATTGTTGTTGCGGGGTACCTTTTTGCTTTTTTTCTTCATCAGTTTGAAGCCATTCTCTTTGATTTTGTCAATCGATGTTCTAAGTACGTAGTCTAGACAAATGATAAAGAGGTACGGAGCCAAGGTGTCCCGTTGTAGTACTCCTGCTACAATGTCAAAGTATTCTGTGTCTCCATCCGGTGATCGTACTTTTACTTTAGTGTTTCTATAGAGAATCGTTATTGCCGCTACGGTTTCTTTAGGTATGCCGTACGCTAGTAGGATTTGTTCCATCTTTCCTCTGTGAATGGAGTCGAAAGCCTTGGTAAAGTCGACGATGATGGCCCAATGTTGGGCAGAAAGTACTAGGGATACATACAACTATGGACAATACATAAATCAATCCCCCCTGAATACGATAAAAGTAATACGGGAATTCGAACGGATCCAGAAGAAAATATGTAGACATAAAATGTCTATTATGTTTAATGAAATTTGCATTAACAAAGAAATGCTGCCTAAATATACATATATATATATGTCTCTTCTGATGTATTATTGTCAAGGTTAGTAATGTATTTGCTTGATGGTAGAATACCCAATGGTAAAATACCACATGATAAAATCCTAATTTCACACATATATATATATATATATAGTCACTTCTGATGTAATATTGTCACAAGATTATTGTCAGGGGTAGTAATGTATTTGCTTGGTTGTAGAATACTGTTGTGGACCAGTAAAAGGTCCGGAAGAAAGACACGAACTCGGGATTACATGAAGCAAGTATATTGAACAAAAGTATAAATACAGCATAGGTAAAAGAGTGTTGAACGTCAGTCTGACTGCCAAAGTGTTAGGCTGGAGTTAGCTTAACACCAAGATGAATATTCTCCAGGTATTCATAGTAATAGGAAGAGTTTATTATAGTCCATAAGGTAGGTACCATAACAAATACCATACGATAAAATCCTAATTTCATATATATATATATATATATATATATAATATCTCTTCTGATGTAATATTGTCACTAGATTATTTTCAAGGTGAGTAATGTATTTGCTTAATGGTAGAATACCATATGATAAATGTCCTGGATATGACATTAAACAATCTGATGGTGAGTTTCCAGTTTTGGGGAATGCGGAGTACCCCTTCATTGCCATCGCTCCCAGGTCCACTCTGGCCCGGAATGGTAGCACCTAATAGTGCCCTATCTATGGGTTAAATAGAACTAAGCTGCATATTTATGCTAAACTGAATTAGCTGTATTAGAACTGTTTGACTAAACTGAATAGGTTAAAATAGAAATGTTTTTGACAATTAAACCGTACTTACATTTAAACTGCGTGCTTATGCTAAACTGAATTGTTTGAAATGGAACTGTTTTTGACATTGAAACTCTACTTGCACAAAACTGAATTGTTTAATATAGAACTGTTATGACATTTAATTGTGTGTAAACAAAATCTGTACGTATACTAAACTGAATTAGCTGAATTAGAACTATTTGAATAAACTGAATAGCTTGAAATAGAAATGTTTTTGACAATTAAACTGTGTACTAATGCTAAAATGAATTGTTTGAAATAGAACTGATTATTTATTTAAAAATGGATTTGGCATTAAATAACCTACAAAAATTACTTACAATGGTTGATATGCTATAAAGCCAAACCAAACCATATATAGGCGGCAAATACTGTTTTTGGCATATTCTATTTTTGATGACAAACAAGAATATAGTGTTTATTCAGTGTTTTGTTTTCATGAACAAGATGTTGCAACCATGGTTATAGACATCTGCTGATGCATCAAAAGACACGTCATAGAAGATTAGAACACTCTCCTCCTCAGGGGTGTCCCTGTGATTTCGTGGAAGACATGCTAGGTTGCAAGGTTAAACTCCAGTCCCGCTACTATATTCACTATTGAACTAATACCTCTCAGAAAGATACAGACCCCCTTATCCACCCTCAGTTATTGGTTAAATAGTACCACTACTGTTTTCATACAAGGATGGCTTTGGTATTAAATACCCCTAAAAAGTTGATATACCATTAAAAACAAAGAAAAATAGCTCCCTTCAAATATTTGACAAATTCTAATTGATAGTTGTTGTATATAGCAATAATCGCAAAATACGATTTCAAATATTAGAAGATATATTCTTATCTCTTTCTTCACTTTATTCCTTTCTTTCTTTCATTCTTTTTTTCTTTTTTATGCCGTTCCTTTTGTTCTTTCTTTTTCTTTCTTTCTTTCTTTCATTCCTTTTTTCTTTTTCACACCCTCTCTTTCTTTCACTCATTCCTTTTATTCTTCCCTTTCTTTCACACCACTTCTTTCTTTCTTTCTTTCTTTCTCTCTTTCATTCCCTCTTTCTTTTTCACACCATTCCTTTCTTTCTTTCTTTTATTCTCTTTCTGTCTTTTACACCTTCTATTCTTTCACTATTTTCTTTCTTTCTATAATTTCCTTTCTTTCTTTTTTCTTTTTTCATTCCCTTCTTCTTTTCTCACTTTCTCTTTCTTTCAATAATCCCCTTTTTTTCACATTTTCCTTTTATTCACTCATTCCTTTTCTTTCTTTTTCTTTCTTTCTTTCTTTCTTCTCTTTTTCTTTTTCACACCTTACCTTTTTTTTCTTTCTTTCTTTCTCTCTTTCTTTCTTCACACTTTCTCTTTCTTTCTTTCATTCTTACACACCTTAGTGCTGTGCTAATAAGGTCAAAATTATTTGGTATTTGACCTCAATTAAGATTAATCTCATTATTGATTTCTTTTCTGATATTAAAAAAAAATGGGTGATTTAAATTAAAAAACAAGAACAAAAGATAAGATGCTGAAATTTATAATACTTGAATAATTCAAGAATAACTTTTAGTAAATTAATTCCAAGTATTTGTCTGGCAATTAAACTTTTTTAGTTCCTTCATTTATTGATTATTTACCAATACTGATCAATATTGATGTTGGTTTCTAATTGGCAGAGTCCTAGTTAGTCGACATTGAATCAGTTCATATTACTGATATTTAGAAATATACCTGACATGCCAAATTTAATGATGTCAGCCAGCCAGAGAGAACCTGCGGACAATATAGAACTGTTTTGGTATACTAAACTGAATTGTTTAAAATTGAACTGTTTTGACATTTTTCTTTGTGTATACAAAAAACTATACTTATACTAAACTGAATTGTTTGAAATAGAACCGTTTTTGACATTGAAATTGTGTACTTATGCTAAATTGAATTGTTAGAAATATAACTGTTTATATGTATAAAAATGGATTTGGCTTTAAATAACCTATGATGATTGATGTGCCATAAAACCCAATCAAACCAAACCAACCTCCCACTCGGTAGGATTTAACTCAAGGTCATTTTAAATTGAGACTTATGAACAGCAGGTGTAAAAAATACTTGACCCTTTCAGCATTCCCCTATTGGGGTGCCTCAAATGCCAAGCAATGGAGTTAACTCTGTCGAAGCAGGTATTGCGTGTGAAGATGGTTTCCTGGAAATAGGTAATTCAAATTAATAACACCCACCTTGACACGACTACCAGGCTGGATCATATTATTCATAAGCTCAAAATACTGCAATGTGTGTTATATATCACTTGAAAATTAAAGTTTACATTGTGTTGATAATTTGAAAAAGATGTGGATAATTTGAAAAAAATTATATGGTGTGGATAATTTGAAAAATTTATATGGTGTGGATAATTTGAAAAAATTATATGGTGTGGATAATTTGAAAAAATTATATGGTGTGGATGATTTGAAAAAATTATATGGTGTGGATAATTTGAAAAAATTATATGGTGTGGATAATTTGAAAAAAATTATATGGTGGGGATAATTTGCACACTGATTTTAACAAAATTGTATTTGATAAATAATTACTTGGTTTTAATGATTTCTAATATTATTATTTTCTTCTGAAATGTATTAAAAGAGATTCTATATAAAAGTTTATAAAGAAGTCAATTAAAATGAAATAAAAATTTGTATAATCATTTTATATGTATTCTTATTTAGTTTTTGTTCGTCTTTCAAATTTGATATAGAGCCCAGTTGGCTGGAACTGTAAAAAAAATGCTGACTGTATTTCTGAAGAGGGGATAAGACTCCCCCTCAATGAGTGCCTTGTGCATGATCCTAAACAATCCTGGACGAGACTGGTTGCATTTCATATAGCACTAATACCCTTGGGAAAGGTATGAATACAATTATTCTCCCTCCAGCTATGGGTAAATAGTAGAACAGACTGGGTTCTTCAGCCTTGGTGAGGCAACTAGTCTAGAAGAAGGAAAACTCTGAATTCAAACCTATTAAACTCCGCTTAAAAATTGACCTTGTGTCATATCCTGCCTGAGCGGAGGGGTCGGTAAATATGTAAACAATCTGCTTGTAAGGATTCAGTCCTGAAGCTTTGGGGAATGTGGAGTACCCCTTCATTGCCATCACTCCCACATCCACTCTGACCTGGACTTGTAGCACCTGATAGGGTCCTATCTATGGGTCAAATAGAACTATTTGACCACTTAAACTGTGTGCAAACAAATGACTTATGTTAAATCAAATTGTTTGAAATAGAACCGTTTTTGACATTTAACCGTGTGAAAACAAATGACTGATGTTTAATTGAATTATTAGTCATGCATAGCAATCATCATCATCTTGTCATGCCGCCAGCACGGATATCCCTGACCCTCTCTTGCCACTCCTCCCTATTGTTCATCGCTTCTGGCTGGTCCTCAAGGCTACATTCTGTATCCTCACAGAACTGCTGTATGTAGGTTCGAGCTGGTCGCCCCTACTTTTGCTCAGCTATGTGAGGGGCTCCATAGTAATACTTGGATACATTTAACTGTGTGTAAATGAATGAGTAATGTTGAATAGAATAATTAGTGTTAAATAGCAATATTTGTAACCACTTCACTGTCTGTTGTAAATAGAATTATTCATGTTAGATAGAAATATTTGAAACCCTTTAACTGTGTGCAAAAAACAAGTTCAAGCTCATTTAAAAATGTTATCAACAATATCATATATTTAATAGATATATATAAAGAGGATTCGGCATAAAATAACCTACAATGGTTGATATGCCATAAAACCCAACCAAACCAAATCATATATATCTAATATATATGTATAAAGAGGATTCAGCATTAAATAACCTACAATGGTTGATATGCCATAAAACCCAACCAAACCAAATCATATATATCTAATATATATGTATAAAGAGGATTCGGCATTAAATAACCTACAATGGTTGATTTGCCATAAAACCCAATCAAACCAAATCTAATTTGATATAATATTTTATGACATTAAAACTGAAATGCTTACACTTGGCGGAAGAAGCATATCTTTGCTGTTAAAGATAAAATATATATAGAAAAAGATTTCATATCATTGCATTTTCTCGTTTTAGAAATAAAACATTTGAACGAATTGTGATGAGAGAATGTTTGATCTTCTCAGGACTATTTTATAGAAACACGTTTTTCTTTTAAAAAGAAATTTACGTCTTTACTTATAGAGTTGAAGCATCCAATGAAATACAAGATGTCTATAGAACTGGCAATGGTTTCCTATTGACTGGCTGGCCTATATTTTACTACTTGTTGTTGGAGTCTTGGCACTATTCCAGGAATAGTTGCGTGTTCGTAGAACAATCTTTTTTTTTTTTTTTTTTTGCTTACCTTTTTATTTCTCTTTTTTCTTTTTTTCTCTTTTAAATGTCATATAACACAAGCAACATACTTTTCTTTCTTTCTTTCTTTCTTTCTAGTCTTGTATTAGTTGCACATATTTTCTTTCTTCTATTTAATACTATCAACACATCCTTTCTCCCTTTTTCTTTCTTTCTTTCTTCTTTCTATCTTTCTTTCTTTCCTTCTTTCCTTCTTCTATTCAGTCTAGTATTAGCTACACACCTTTTCTTTCTTTTTCTATCTTCTTTTTTTCTTTCTTTCAGGCTCTTTTTTCTTTCTTTCTTTTCTTTTCTTTTCTTTCCTTCTTTCTTTCTTTCTTTCTTTCTTTCTTCTTCTATTTAATCTAGTATTAGCTACACACCTTTTCTTTCTTTTTCTTTCTTTCTTTCTTTTCTTTCCTTCTTCCTTCTTCTATTTAATCTAGTATTAGCTACACACCTTTTCTTTCTTTTTCTATCTTCCTTTTTCTTTCTTTCTTTCTTTCTTTTTCTTTCTTTCTTTCTTTCTTTCTTTCTTCTTTCTTCTATTCAATCTAGTATTAGCTACACACCTTTTCTTTCTTTTTCTATCTTCCTTTTTCTTTCTTTCTTTCTTTCTTTCTTTCTTTTTCTTTCTTTCTTTCTTTTCTTTCCTTCTTCCTTCTTCTATTCAGTCTAGTATTAGCGACACACCTTTTCTTTCTTTTTCTATCTTCTTTTTTCTTTCTTTCTTTCTTTTTCTTTCTTTCTATCTTTCTTTCTTTCTTTCTTTCTTTCTTCTATTTAGTCTAGTATTAGCTACACACCTTTTCTTTCTTTTTCTATCTTCCTTTTTCGTTCTTTCAGGCTCTTTTTTCTTTCTTTCTTTCTTTCTTTCTTTTTCTATTTACTTTAATCTAAACAACACTTTCTTTTTTTTTCTTCTTCTTCTATTAGCAACACACCTTTTCTTTCTTTTTTTCTGGTTCTTTCTTTTGTTTTTTCTTTCTAGCTCTGTTTAGTTTTGTCCAAGCAATACATCTTTTCTTTCCTTTTTCCTCTAGTTATCATTTGCTATGCTTAGTTTGACACAAGACAAAAAGTATGAAGCTCCCAGTGAGACACCAATTCTCTAACAATGATTCATTATCATAGCTTTACTAACCATACAAACTGTCCTTTTTCTTCTCTTTAATTTTCTACTAAAATAGATAATTCTTTTTTCTTTTCTTCTTTTTTAAAATTTTGAATGAATAACACTCGTTTTTTTTTCAGGCTTTTTTCTTTCTTCCTTGATTCATTTCTTTAATTCGCTATAAATAATTTTTCTTTCAACTTAATTTAGTACTAAAAACAGAATTTTATATTTTTTATTTCTTCCTTCTTCATTTCTTTTTCCCTTTCTTCTTTTTCTTTCTACTTACAATTAATAACATTCTTTCTTTCTTTCTTTCTTTTCAATGTAATTTACTACTCACAACAGAATTTTATATTTTTTATTTCTTCCTTCTTCATTTCTTTTTCCCTTTCTTCTTTTTCTTTCTACTTACAATTAATAACATTCTTTCTTTCTTTCTTTCTTTTCAATGTAATTTACTACTCACAACAGAATTTTATATTTTTTATTTCTTCCTTCTTCATTTCTTTTTCCCTTTCTTCTTTTTCTTTCTACTTACAATTAATAACATTCTTTCTTTCTTTCTTTCTTTTCAATGTAATTTACTACTCACAACAGAATTTTATATTTTTTATTTCTTCCTTCTTCATTTCTTTTTCCCTTTCTTCTTTTTCTTTCTACTTACAATTAATAACATTCTTTCTTTCTTTCTTTCTTTTCAATGTAATTTACTACTCACAACAGAATTTTATATTTTTTATTTCTTCCTTCTTCATTTCTTTTTCCCTTTCTTCTTTTTCTTTCTACTTACAATTAATAACATTCTTTCTTTTTTTCTTTCTTTTCAATGTAATTTACTACTCACAACAGAATTTTATATTTTTTATTTCTTCCTTCTTCATTTCTTTTTCCCTTTCTTCTTTTTCTTTCTACTTACAATTAATAACATTCTTTCTTTCTTTCTTTCTTTTCAATGTAATTTACTACTCACAACAGAATTTTATATCTTCCTTCTTTTTTCTTTGTTTTTTCTTTTTCCTTCCATCTACAATTACTAAAGCTTTTTTTTTCCCCGCTTTTTCTTTCTATTTAATTTAGGATTAACAGCAGACTTTTCTTTCTTTTTTTTCTTTTTCCTTCTCTTTTCTTACTCTATTATGAACACTTTTCTTCCTTCTTTCTTTCTGGGAGAGATCCCATGTCATAGTGGTTAATGTTCTAAACTGCAAACTCAAAATAAATGAGTCCAAACTACAGTCCTGCTCTTACATATTTACCAACCCCTCCGCTCGGGCAGGATATGACACATGGTCAGTTTTTTAAGCGAAGTTTAACAGGTTTGAATTCAGAGTTTTCCTTCTCCTAGACTAGTTGCCTCACTAAGGCTGAAGAACCTAGTCTGCCCTACTATTTACCCATAGCTGGAGGGAGAATAATTAGATTCATACCTTTCCCAAGGGTATTAGTGCTATGTAAAATGCAATCAGTTTCGTCCAGGATTTGAACTCCTGTTGCCGTGTCCATTTCCTACAACAGTAATCATTACACCTCCTGCTCTTACATTCACTTTTGGACTAATGCCCTTGGGAAAGTCATAAACTCCCTTATTTCTCAAGCTATGAGTTAAATAGTACCACTACTGTTTTTCTACAAAGATGGCTTTGGCATTAAACAACCCACAAAGGTTGGCATGCCATTGAACAAAGAAACTAAATCATCTAACTTAGATTGGTTTTATGGTACATCAATTAAATAAAAGTAAAGTTGGCAACCTTAGTCGAGGGTGACCAGAAGGCTCCCTTTTTAATAGCTACTACACCAAAGTGTAGGGGAGGGCGCTACTCCTTTCCCTGGATTGCTCCACTTTACCCTTGATACATACCTTATATTGCTGAGTGTAAAGCAAGGAAGTATCAAGTACCATTTTTTGTATCTTTGGTATGACGCAACCTGGGATTGAACCCAGGTCTCCCAGACCGTTGGCGGTGATGGTATTAAAAGATGTTGAAAGTAAATCATTTAGTCTTGATAAATGCCTTTTCATTCTTGATGCTTGAAATCATGTAAGTAAAGTCGGTGACTGTAGTCGAGGGCGACCAGAAGGCTCACTTTTCAATAGCTACTACACCGAGGTGTAGGGGAGGGCGCGACTCTTTTCCCTGGATTGCTCCACTTTGCCCTTGATATGTACCTTATAATGCTGAGTGTTAAGCAAGGAGGTATCAAGTACCATTTTTAAAGTCTTTGGTATGACCTGACGTGGGATTGAACCCAGGTCTCCCGGGCCATTGGCGAACACTCTACCCACTAGACCAATGATGTTCAAATTATCAATATCAACTAGGACTACTTGAAACTATATATATCATCATGTTGTGCTCAGGTGTAGGGGAGGGCGCTACTCCTTTCCCTGGATTGCTGCACTTTGCCCTTGATATGTACCTTATATTGCTAAGTGTTAAGCAAGGAGGTATCAAGTACCATTTTTAGAGTCTTTGGTATGATGCGACCTGGGATTGAACCCAGGCCTTCCGGACCATTGGCGAACTAAATGACTGTAGGTTATTTAATGCCAAATCCATTTTTATATGTATAAATAGTTCTTTTTCAAACAATTCTGTTTAGTATAAGTATAGTTTTTTGTTTACACACAGTTAAATATCAAAACAGTTCTATTTCAAATAATTCAGTTTAGCATAAGTACACAGTTTAGTTCTGTTTGACCCATAGATAGAACCCTATCAGGTGCAACCACTCCGAACCAAAGTGGACCTGGGAACGATGGTAATAAAGGAGTACTCCTCATTCCCCAAAGCTCCAGCATTACTGGAGCCTCACCATCAGATTGTTTAGTATCATATCAGGACACTCATAGGGCAGGGGGGTTACTCCTCTGTAGAGATGCAGTCAGTGTATTCTACAGTCCTAGCCGACTGGGCAAATATAACTTAGTGGGAGAATCCCCATGGTGTAGTGGCTAACATGATGGATTGTGGCATTGTGATAACTGGGCCCAAACTACAGATATGCAATTATATTCACTTTTGTTCTATTACCCTTAGGAAAGGCATGAACCTCCTTATCACCCCAGGTATGGGTTAAGTGGTACTACAACTTTTCTTCTTCTAGAGAGGCTTTGGTATTAGATAACCCATGAACGCTGATCTACCATTAAAGAAATTAAACCAAATTCTCTTTGAAATTTACTAATTACAACTGAATTTTATATTTTTCTTTCTCCCTGTCTATTCCTTACTTTTTTCCTTTCTTTCTCTTACTTACTATTTAGAAGTCTTTTCTTTTTCCTTCCTTTCTTCTTTTTCCTTCCTTTCTTCTTTTTCCTTCCTTCCTTCCTTTCTTCTTTTTCCTTCCTTCCGTTCTTTCTTCTTTTTCCTTCCTTTCTTCTTTTTCAGTCCTTTCTTCTTTTTCCTTTCTACCTTTCTTCCTTCTTCTTTTTCCTTCCTTTCTTCTTTATCCTTCCTTCCTTCCTTCCTTCCTTCCTCTCTTCTTTTTCTTTCCTTTCTTTTTTTCCATCCTTTCCTCTTTTTCCATCCTTTCTTCTTTTTCCTTCCTACCTTTCTTCCTTCTTCTTTTTCCTTCCTTCCTTTCTTCTTTTTCCTTCCTTCCTTCCTTCTTTTTCCCTCTGTATAATTCAGGACTAGCAACAGCCTTTTTTTTCCTTCCCCTCTTCTTTTTCCTTCCTTTCTTCTTTTTCCTTCCTGCCTTTCTTCCTTCTTCTTTTTCCTTCCCTCCTTTCTTCCTTTCTTCTTTTTCCTTCCCTCCTTTCTTCTTTTTCCTTCCTTCCTTTTCCTTCATTCCTTCTCCTTCATTCCTTCTTTTTCCTTTCTTCCTCTCTTCCTTCCTTCTTCTTTCCTTTCTTCCTTTCTTCTTTTTCCTTCCTTCCTTCTTTTTCCTTTCTCCTTCCTTCCTTCTTTTTCCCTCTGTATAATTTAGGACTAGCAACAGCCTTTTTTTCCTACCTTTCTTTTTTTTTCCTTCCTTCTTTTTCCTTTCTTCCTTCCTTCCTTCTTTTTCCTTTCTTCCTTCCTTCCTTCTTTTTCCTTTCTTCCTTCTTTTTCCTTTCTGCTTCCTTCCTTCCTTCTTTTTCCTTTCTTCCTTCCTTTCTTTTTTTTCCTTCCTTCCTTCTTTTTCCTTTCTTCCTCTCTTCCTTCCTTCCTTCCTTCTTCTTTTTCTTTCCTTTCTTCCTTTCTTCTTTTTCCTTCCTTCCTTCTTTTTCCTTTCTCCTTCCTTCCTTCCTTCTTTTTCCTTTCTCCTTCCTTCCTTCCTTCTTTTTCCTTTCTGCTTCTTTCCTTCCTTCTTTTTTCTTTCTGCTTCTTTCCTTCCTTCTTTTTCCTTTCTTCCTTCCTTTCTTCTTTTTCCTTCCTTCCTTCCTTCTTTTTCCTTTCTTCCTCTCTTCCTTCCTTCCTTCTTCTTTTTCTTTCTTTTCTTCCTTTCTTTTTTTCCTTCCTTCCTTCTTTTTCTTTCCTTCCTTCTTTTTCCTTTCTCCTTCCTTCCTTCTTTTTCCTTCCTTCCTTCCTTCCTTCTTTTTCCCTCTGTATAATTTAGGACTAGCAACAGCCTTTTTTTTCCAATTCTTAATCTTATCTCTTCTTTCCTTTTTTTCTTCACTTCAGTTTAGCACAATCAACAGATTTAGTCTGTGGACAATAGTCATAAGCTAAATTAGTAGTCATATTGATTTAGTATGACCGTAATCTCTCTCGAGTTTACAAGGTTGATACTATCTTTTACTCTGTAACTAGTTCTCTATATTTACTCTACCATAAAACGGTCGGGATAATACTGGTTCACATTACAACCCCCCCACCAAAAAAAACTTGAAGTTCCAACGTTGCCAAAGCCAAAAAACCAAAGTGAAAACATTTTGGCTGCACGAGGATGACATGCAGCTTTACCTGATATTTTTCTTTTAGATTATTAACATTCATTTCAGGTTTTAGTAAAAATGATAACAGATTTTTGTACTGTAGATAATTGGAGAGCATAATTGATACACTGACTTTGGCTTAAAATAACCCAGCAAGGGTTGACATGATAGATTTTTGTAGGGTAGATAATTGGTGTTATGGTTATCATTGGTGGTGTAATGGTTATCATTGTGGGAAATGGACACAGCGACACGAGTTCAAATCCTGGAAGAGACTGATTGCATTTCACATAGCACTAATATCCTTGGGAAAGGTATGAATCTAATTATTCTCCCTCCAGCTATGGGTAAATAGTAGGGCAGACTAGGTTCTTCAGCCTTAGTGAGGCAACTAGTCTAGGAGAAGGAAAACTCTGAATTCAAACCTGTTAAACTTCGCTTAAAAAATCAACCTTGTGTCATATCCTGCCCGAGCGGAGGGGTTGGGTAAATATGATAATTGGAGAAAATATTTGTTAAACTGACTTTGGCATAAAATAACTCAACAAGGGTTGATATGATAGATTTTTGTAGTGTATATAACTGGAGAGAATAATTGTTTAACTGACTTTGGCATAAAATAACCCAACAAGGTCTGCCATGATACATTTTTGTTTGAGAATATAATTGGAGAGCCTAATTGTAAAATTGACTTCAGCATAAAATAACCCAACAAGGTTTGACATGCCATAAAACCAATTAATCTTAATATCAGAGATTTGGTTTATTCAATGGTATATCAACTCTTGATGGATTATGCAATGCTGAAATTTGGTTCATTTGTAAATAGTTGATTGTAATTATAACTATATTTTCAGTATTCTATTTCGTCTCTTTTAACAGCACATTTTTATTTGTCGAGAAGTAAATCGTAAGAGCTTCTTGATAAACAGTGTTGGCTTCAAATATGAAACATATATTTGGTATTCCAATTCGTAAGATGACGATATAGAAAACTCTATTCTGATCTGACAATAATAAAAAAAGAGGAGGTGCCCGTGGTGTAATGGTTATCATCACAGGAATTGGACACGGTGACACGAGTTCAAATCCTGGACTGATTACATTTCACATTGCACTAATACCCTTGGGAAAGGTATGAATCTAATTATTCTCCCTCCAGCTATGGGTAAATAGTAGGGCAAACTGATTTCTTCAGCTTTCGTGAGGCAACTAGTCTAGGAGAAGGAAAACTCTGAATTCAAACCTGTTAAACTCTGCTTAAAAAAATTGACCTTGTGTCATATCCTGCTCGAGCGGAGGGGTTGGGTAAATATGATAATAAAAAAAGAGGAGGAAAGAAAAAAGAAAAATCTGTTGGAAATTGAATAAAAGGAAAATGGCCCCTTGCATCATATAATGTTTATGAAGATGTGATAACAGGGCATTGTCAGATAATTTGCATTTCACTAGGAACTCCATACTGCTGGCCTTGTGTCTAACCGAACTAAGCTTAGTAAATGATAACTGGAGGAAAAAAGAGAAATGGTGTGTTGCTGGGACTAAACGAAATAGAAAAAGAAAGAAAGAGCCAAAAAGAAAGAAAGAAAGAAAAAGAAAGAAAGAAAAGGTGTGTTGCTAGAATTAAACTAAATAGAAAAAAAAAAGAAAGAGAAAGAAAAGGTGTGTTGGACTAAACAAAATAAAGAAAGAAAGAAAATATAAAAATTCTCTTATGAGTAGTAAATTACAAAGAAAAGAAAGAAAGAAAGAAAGAAAAAAAGGTTATTAATTGTAAATAGAAAGAAAAAGAAGAAAGGGTTGGTTGGTTGGTTGGTTTGTGGGTTCTATGGCATATCAACCCTTGTAGGTTATTCAATGCCAAATCCATTTTTATTTAAATAATCTGTTCCATTTAAAACAATTCAGTTTAGCATGAGTACACAGTTTAATTGTCAAAAACATTTCTATTTCAAACTATTCAAGCAGTTATATATAACAATTCAGTTAAGCGTAAGTACAGTTTTATTGTCAAAAACAGTTCAATTCCAAATAATTCAGTTTAGCATAAGCACGCAGTTTAAATGTAAATAAAGTTTAATTGTGAAATACATTTCTATTTCAAGCTATTCAGTTTAGTCAAGCAGTTCTAATTCAGCTAATTCAGTTTAGTATAAGTACAGATTTGGTTTACACTCAGTTAAATGTCAAAACAGTTCTATGTTAAACAATTCAGTTTAGAGTAAATACAGTTTCAATGTCAAAAAATAGTTCTATTTCAAATAATTCAGTTTAGCATAAGCACGCAGTTTAAATGTAAGTACAGTTTAATTGTCAAAAATATTTCTATTTCAAGCTATTCAGTTTAATCAAACAATTCAGTTTAGCATAAGTATGCCGTTAGTTCTATTTAACCCATAGATAGGGCCCTCTCAGGTGCTATCACACCGGGCCAAAGTGGACCTGGGAGCAATGGCAATGAAGGGGTGCTCCATATTCCCCAAGGCCCCAGCATTACTGGAACCTGACCATCAGATTGTTTAGTGTCATATCAGGACACTCATTGGGGAGGTCTTACCCTTCTGCAGAGGTGCAGTCAGTGTATTCTACAGCTCCAGCCAACTGGGTAAAGAAGAAAGGGAAAAAGAAATAAAGAAGGAAGGAGGATAATATAAAATTATTTTTTTAGTACTAAATTGTGTAGAAAGAAAGAAAGAATTATTAAAAGCAAATTGAAGAAAGAAAAAAGAAAAAGGAAAATTTATTCCTTCTATATTTCACAAAAGACGGAAGAAAAAAGAAGGAAAAAATGATGGACGAAAAGACGGAAGAAAAAAGAAGGCAAAAAAAGACGGAAAAAAAGAAGGAAAAAAAGAAGGGAAAAAAAGAAAAATCTATTCTTCATCATCATCATCAAGTCACACTGATAGCATAGATTTCCCCGAGTCTTTCTCTCCATCCATCCCTATCATCAATGACTCTTAGCAGAACGGATGTAAATAAGTTCTTACAAGAAAATTAAATAGAAAAAAAAGGATACATTGCATGGTATAATAATAAGAGAAGCTGTGACAGCAAACAATTGTTTGAGAATATGTGTCTCACTTGCTTTCAAACCCAGAGAGAGAACACTTGGATTTCCCAACTTTTAAATAAGTTCACGAAACATCAAATTTGGAAGTTCAAGTTCTATGGCTATATCATGAAGTTTTGTTGGGTTTTATGGCATATCAACCATTGTAGATTATTTAATGCCAAATCCTCTTTATACATATATATTAAATATATAGGATTTGGTTTGGTTGGGTTTTATGGCATATCAACCATTGTAGGTTATTTAATGCCAAATCCTCTTTATACATATATATTAAATATATATGATTTGGTTGGGTTGGGTTTTATGGCATATCAACCATTGTAGGTTATTTAATGCCAAATCCTCTTTATACATATATATTAAATATATAGGATTTGGCTTAGATGGGTTTTATGGCATATCAACCATTGTTGGTTATTTAATGCCAAATCCTCTTTATACATCTATACTTTAAATATATATATGATTTGTAAACACGTTTTGTTAATCGTATTCTCAAATGCGCCTGAGTTTTTTTTTTTGCCCAGAGTTAAATGGTTTCAAGTATTGCTCAATGACAGTCACAATTTAACATTGGTTATTTGTTTGCACACTGTTTTCTCTATTTGATCAATAGATAGGACTCTGTCAGGTGCTACCTCTCTGGGTCAGAGTAGACCTGGGAGTAATGGCAATGGAAGAGTACTCTGCATTCCCCAAATCTCCTAGGCTAGAACCTCGCCATCAGATGGTTTAATGTCATATCCTGAGCAATCATTGTTGGAGGCGGTGGTGGTGGTAGTGGGGGGTCTTACCCCACTACAGAGATGCAGTCAGTGTATTCTACAGTCCTAGCTGACTGGGCTCCATTGCCCGTGGAAATGAAAGGCTAGTCCTTTAAATCTTTGTACTTTATTTTTTAAAATCCCACTTCTTACATACGTACATTTGTTTTGGCATCTTGAATATTAAAAACATTTTGTTTTTAAAGTTAGACTTCAAACATATCAACGTTTAGAATTAATACATTTAGGACTGAGTATTGCAACACCAGCAGCAGCAGACTGACGTAATAACATTGTCATGATAAATCTCAGCCTAGAAGATTGGCTGGTTAATAATCCGTTACAGTTGTTATGTTAGGCAAAAAAAAAAGAAGCCCAAATGAGATTGTCAGAGATATAATTGGATTTAGTGCTGTGCTGTTTAAGGATAAGAACTAAAATAAACGCTCAAGCAATATATATGCAATTCTCTTAATGTAGGCTTGTAAAGCAAGGACAAAATATGCAGCTGAACAAACGCACACAAACATTCACACTTTATTCACTATATATATATATATATATATATATATATATACATATATATACACACACACACATATATATATTATTCACTATATATATATATATATATATATACAAGACCAGCTCATTGGCCTAGTGGGTAGAGTGTTCGCCAATGGTCCAGGAGACCTGGGTTCAATCCCAGGTCGGCTCATACTAAAGACTTTCAAAATGGTACTTGATACCACCTTGCTTAACACTCAGCAGTATAAGGTACGTATCAAGGATAAAGTGGAGCAATCCAGAGAAAGGAGTAGCGCCCTTCCCTACACCTTGGTGTAATAGCTATGGAAAAGGGAGCTTTCGGGTCGCCCTCAACAAAGGGAGACAACTTTACTTATATATATATACACACACACACACACATATATATATATATATATTCCTTATTTACTCCTTTTGTTTACTGATTCCTTTATCGATTTTTCTAAAACGTGAGTTGTAGGAAAACTTTGAGAGTTTCAGATTTAAATGATCCAGGAGACCTGGGTTCAATCCCAGGTCGCGTCATACCAAAGACTTTAAAAATGGTACTTGATATCTACTTACTTAACACTCAGCAATACAAGGTACGTATCAAGGGTAAAGTGGAGCAATCCAGGCAAAGGAGTAACGCCCTCCCCTACACCTCGGTGTTGTAGCTATTGAAAAGGGAGCCTTCTGGTCGCCCTCAACTACAGTCGCCAACTTTACTTTTATATATATATATATATATATATACTTTTTTACTTTATATGTATGCTCACTTTTAATAGCTATGACAATGATGAGGGGTACGGGAAGGTGCTACACTTTTCCCTGGATTGCTTCATTTACCCTCGATCCGTACCTTATAATTCTGACTGTGCCCGTGGTGTAATGGTTATCATTGTGGGAAATGGACATAGCGACTCAAGTTCAAATCCTGGACGAGAATGATTGCATTTCACATAGCACTAATACCCTTGGGAAAGGTATGAATCCAATTATTCTCCCTCCAGCTATGGGTAAATAGTAGGACAGACTGGGTTCTCAGTCTTGGTGAGGCAACTAGTCTAGGAGAAGGAAAACTCTGAATTCAAACCTGTTAAACTTCGCTTAAAAACTGACCTTGTGTCATATCCTGCCCGAGCGGAGGGGTTGGTAAATAGGATAGGATAATGCTGACTGTTAGGCATTAAGTACCATTTTTTTGAGTCTTTGGGATAATATGACCTGGGATTGAACTCTGGTGTCCCAGACCATTGGCAAACACACAAAATTTAAGATACACACACACACATATATGACAGGATACATATTTAGTTTATGATGCACATGAATATATATATATATATATATACACACCTTGTTTACTGTATACACACACACACACACACACACACACACACACACATATATATATATATATATATACTAAATGATGTGTGCATATATATATATATATATATATATATATACCTTATTTACAATATATATCACTTATTCAGAATATAAGTTGGCGACCGTATTCGAGGGTGACCAGAAGGCTTCCTTTTCAATAGCTACAACACCAAGGTATTGGGGAGGGCGCTACTCCTTTCCTTGGATTGCTCCACTTTATCCTTGATACGTACCTTATATTGCTGAGTGATAAGCAAGGAGGTATCAAGTACTATTTTTAAAGTCTTTGGTATGACGTGACCTGGGACTGAACCCAGGTCTCCTGGACCATTGACAAACACTCTACCCACTAGGCCACATATATATATATATATATATATATATAAATTTATATATATATATATATATATATATATATTTGCTCACATCTTTTATATATATATATATATATATATATATATATATATATATATATATATATATATATTTGCTCACATCTTTTATATGTATATATATATATATATATACTGTATTTATTCCATTTTACTCTCTATTTGAGAAATGAAAGTCATGAAACTTGTTATAATAGGTATCCTTTTTAATTGTTTTAACACACACACCTATGCACACAAATCTGAAAATAAGACTTATTAAATATAAAGAAATACATGTTATCAGTATCTTGTTTTTTTTATTTTAATGTTTTCATAGCACTGGATTTATTTCCGTCCCTCAGTGTGTGTGTGTGTGTGTGTGTGTATATATATATATATATATATATATATATATATATAAAAATGTTGTCTACATTTTGAGGGATGCCTGTCACACCATGTCTCTGATGTAACACTTAGATTTTTTGGATAGATGGAGTTGCTATTCCCCTGTCAACAGATTTTGAATTTACATTTTTTCCTTCTCTCCTTGCTGCTTGAATAAGTCTAAAGATCCCTGTCTACTCTATTATGTACCCTTAAATGCAGGGAGAAGTAACTGATTCATGCCTTTCCAAAAAACATTTGTACAAAAGTGAAACAGGAAAAATTTTATCTATGAGAAAACAAAAACTGATAAGAAAAATAGGAAAAATATTTGTTCGTACTTCAGATTTTTTAATTATTCTCAAAGATTCTTTAACTTAGTTGTTTTTATAGTATGAAAGGCAAATTAGAATCCTTCACTTGTTTGAAAATAGAAGCATCAGTATCATCATGGACAGCGGTTAACTATGAAAGGCTAATCAGGATCTTTGATTCAAAATAAAGAGTATTTAGCATTAAATAATCCACAAGGGTTAATAAAACACAACCAAACCTAATGTATTTACAAATCGGCCTTGTGAATATATAGAGAAAATAAAAATCTCTCATAAGACTGTAACTTACTAAAAATAACTAATTTATTATTCTAGTTTCTCTGCTTAGCAATTCAAATCGAAATCTTCTTAATTAGAAATCTCTCATTGCTTTCAGAAGTGTTTTTCATTTCGAAAACAGTTATTGATTCACAGTTCTTTTTTTAGTAGAATGGTAGAAGCTATTTGACTTTGATTAGCAGGAAGATGTAATCCGAATTTAAATTTTCTTGGTTTTGTTGACAATATAAAGAACTATTGTAAATCCCAATACTTTTGTGAGCTCTCGTTAATGCCAAAACATATGTTGGTTGTTGTTAATGCTGTTACTAACGCCAGCATATTTTCAAGATTTAAGGGGTCATCCACTTGGCTGGGTCTGTAGAATATATTGATTGCATCTCTTGCAGAGGAGTAAGATCCCCCCACCAACAAGTGTCCTGGATATGTCATTAAACATCTGATGGCAAGATTTGGGGAATGCGGAGTACTCCTTCATTGATATTACTCCCAGGTCCACTCTGACCCGGAATGGTAGAACCTGATAGGGTCCTATCTATTGATCAAAGAGAACAAACTGTGTGTTAACAAATGAATTATGTTAAATTGTGACTGTTATTTAGCAATACTAGGAGGTGCTTGTGGTGTAATGGTTATCATCGTAGGAAATGGACACGGTGACATGAGTTCAAATCCTGGACGAGACAGATTGCATTTCACATAGCACTAATACCCCTGGGAAAGGTATGAATCCAATTATTCTCCCTCCAGCTATGGGTAAATAGTAGGGCAGACTGATTTCTTCAGCCTTGGTGAGGCAACTAGTCTAGGAGAAGGAAAACTCTGAATTCAAACCTGTTAAACTCCACTTAAAAAAATTGACCTTGTGTCATATCCTGCCCGAGCGGAGGGGTTGGTAAATATGGTTATTTAGCAATACTTGAAACTATTTAACTGTGTGCAAAAATCAGCTCAGGCTCTTTTAAAAATTTTATCTACAAAATATGTTTACAAATCAGAAAAAAAAAGAAGTAAAGTTGGCAACCGTAGTCGAGGGTGACCTGAAGGCTCCTTTTTCAATAGCTACTACATCAAGGTGTAAGGGAGGGTGCTACTCCTTTCCCTGGATTGCTCCACTTTACCTTGATCCTTACCTTATAATGCTGAGTATTAAGCAAGGTAGGATAAAGTACCATTTTTTGAGTCTTTGGTATGACTCGACCTGGGATTGAACCCAAGTCTCCCAGGCCATTGGCGAACGCGCTAACCATAATGTACAAAACCAAACCAAACCAAACCAAACTAAATCCAGGATGTAAGAAATGTTGGAATATTTGTGAACTGTTGCTAATGCCAACATATTCATGGGTTGTTGTTGATTCCAATATCTGTGGACTGTTGCTAACATTTTAGCATATTGTAAACCATTGCTAAAACCAAAATGCATTGTGGGCTGTTGCTAGCACTATATATTGTTGGCTGTTACTAATACAATCATATAATGTGTGTTGTTGCTTGTAGTATCATATATTGGGAGTGTTGCTAATACAATCGTATATTAGGGGCTGTTGCTAATACAATCAAATATTGTTGGCTTTTGTAAATACTAAGATATATTGTGGGCTGTTGCTAATATCATCATATATTGTGGGTTGCAGCTTGTATCATATATTGTTGGTTGTTGGCTAACAGAATTATATGTTGTGGGCTGTTATTAACACTAAGAAATATAGTGAGTTGTAGCTAGTATCATATATTGTTGGCTGTTGCTAATAGAATCATGTTGTGGACTGTTGTTAATGCAAAGAAATATAGAGGTTTGTTGCTAATATCACCACTGTCACTCATACAAAACTATATTGTTAGTTGTTGCTAATATCATATATTGTGGGTTATTGCTAATACCTCCATATATTGGGGGTTGTTGCTAATACTAATTTATACTGTAGGTTGTTGCTAATAACATTATACATTGATAATCCGTCAAATAAACTTCAAGGGTTGATATGCCATAAAATAACCTTCAAGTTTATAAGGGTTGATAATCTGTCAAATAACCTTCAAGGATTGATAGGCCATCAAATAACCTTCAAGGGTTGATAGGCCATCAAATAACCTTCAAGGGTTGATAGGCCATCAAAAAACCTTCAAGGGTTGATATGCCATAAAATAACCTCCAAGGGTTGATAATCCATCAAATAACCTTCGAGGGTTGATAATCTGTCAAATAACCTTCAAGGGTTGATATGCCATAAAATAACCTCCAAGGGTTGATAATCCGTCAAATAACCTTCAAGGGTTGATATGCCATAAAATAAATAAATAAATAAACTAATCCGTCAAATAACCTTCAAGGGTTGATATGCCATAAAATAACCTTCAAGGGTTGATATTGCCATAAAATAACCTTCAAGGGTTGATATGCCATCAAATAACCTTCAAGGGTTGATATGCCATAAAATAAACTTCAAGGTTTGATAATCCGTCAAATAACCTTCAAGCGTTGATATGCTATCAAATAACCTTCAAGGGTTGATATTGCCATAAAATAACCTTCAAGGGTTGATATGCCATAAAATAAACTTCAAGGGTTGATAGGCCATAAAATAAACTTCAAGGGTTGATAATCTGTCAAATAACCTTCAAGGGTTGATATGTCATCAAATAACTTTCAAGGGTTGATAATCCATCAAATAACCTTCAAGGGTTGATATTGTCATAAAATAAACTTCAAGGGTTGATAATCTGTCAAATAACCTTCAAGTGTTGATAATCCGTCAAATAACCTTCAAGGGTTGATATGCCATAAAATAACCTTCAAGGGTTGATAATCCGTCAAATAACCTTCAAGGGTTGATATGCCATAAAATAACCTTCAAGGGTTGATATGCCATAAAATAAACTTCAAGGGTTGATATGCCATAAAACCCAAACAACCCAACCAAACCAAATGTTTATCTTTTATATTTCAGTAAAAGCTGATTCTAAAACAAACCTGTCATGCTTATTTTGATATGCATAAGCAAAACATGGTCCACACTAATTCTGATCTTGAGAAATTGAAAATCTGCGACTATGAACTCAAAAGTGTTTTGCTAGCACGGAATTTATCACTAAAATAAAATAATTAACTAAAATCCCTAATTATTTTCCACTTTTGCTTAATTGAAAAAAGATATCAAATATCCTGAGGGGTCAAAAAGAAAGACAAAAATACTCTGTGACTATATTTTGAGTAGAAGAGTAAGTTTGCCGTCAACTCGAACATGAGTAAAACCATTTGCTCACCGGATCAGCTCAGGAGATACACAATCTTGTGCCACATGAGTGTTGGTAGCGCTGTATCCTTGTGTTTTCTCAGAAAACTCACCAGACCACCCCTGGAGATGCACAATCTTCCACATATTCTACATGTTGAAACTTTTTCACTTTGGATGCTGATTCATCCTTTTTAATAGTCGATTTCAATTGTTGGTGATTAATCCAGTTGGACTCAAATTCTTCCTCAGACCAGAGGATGGTGGCTCTTCAGCTAGGTCTGTCAGAAGCTAGCTTCTCCCTGTCCTCCATGAAGAAGGCAGTATTTTTTAAAGTGTCCCTGAGGCAGTATTTAAACCTCGATTTGGGTTTGAATGGACAGCGTTTGCCTTAGAAGTGTATGAATGCCTGCTAATATTTTCAGCTATTCAATAAGTTTGCCCGACTACAACTGTCACTTTGGATTTGGTTTGGTTTTATGGCATATCAACTGTTGTAGGTTATTTAATGCCAAATCCAGTTTATATGTATATATTAGATATGATTTGAAATTGTAAGTCAACAAAGTTAAATGGTTCTGAGTATTGGTATTTAATACTAATAATTCAACTAAACATATCATTTCTTTACACACAGTTAAATGATCAAACAGTTCTATTTCAAACGATTCAATTTAGCATAAGTCAACAAAGTTAAATGGTTTCAAGTATTGCTATGTATCATTAACAATACAATTAAATATCTGTATTTTCTTTACACACTGTTAAATGATCAAACAGTTCTATTTCAAATGATTCAATTTAGCATTCTGTACAGGTTCTACCACTTTGAGTCAGAGTTAACCTTGGTGCAATAGTAAAATTATGTTTGAACTCATGCACGGCCCAGTCAGCTGGGGTTGTAGAATATGCTGGCGGCATCTCTGGAGAGGAGTAAAACCCCACCAACAAGTGTATTGAATTTGACACTAAACAATCTGATAGTGATGCTCCTGTAAACCTGGAACTTTGAGGAATATGGAGTACCCGTTCATTGCCATCACTCCCAGGTCAACTCTAGCGCAGAGTGGTAGCACCTGATTGAGTCCTATCTATGTGTCATATAGAACTGTTTGACATTTAAACTGTGTTGAATTGAATTGTTAAAAATGTAGAATTAATCTGGATTTTTAGGTCATTCAAGTTCAAATTTAAAAGGGGTAATTTTTACAGGAATTTTTGTGTAAAAATGTCTTTATTTTAATGATTCTGAAATGTATTTGATAAATTTTTGAATAACTCAGAACATCTGTTTTCTTTCTTTTTACTAATTTGTTTATGCCATTAAAAATTGGACAGTAATTTTGATATTATGGTAGACATCTTTTTAATATTTCTCCTCAAACTAGAAATGTACTGTCTTGGCAGATTTCAAAAAGTAAGCCTACTAACCAATTGTACCATAACCATGATATGGCTATGTGTGAAACATACATCGAATATCCATAAAGATAGAACATAGGAATCTCGAAACACGAAAAACACGTAACAACTTCTTTGTTCAGGTACGAAACTTTTTATTACCTTTGAGTTTGAAGGTTTTTCGACATAAGGAGAGAGAGGCACAGTCTTTCCATCCTGGCTTTTTCATCTGCCCCCTCCAAACGTGTGGCACCCACCACAAAGGTCTCTGCGAGCAAGTGAAAACCAACCGTCTTCCCCAGAGGCAGGTCTCATCTCAACTCACTGACTTTTTCAAAATTTCCCAAAATCCTCTGCGCGCTTCCGGCACATGACATCACCCACACTCTGTAACCCCCGTTTCCCATCTGGGCTATTGTGACATCTCTGAGTGACACGTCCACTCTGCGCGCACGCGTGAACACCTGTGTTAATGTTGCACCTAACTAACCCATGTCCTGAGCCGAAAGGTTCTCAGCCTAACTAAACCCAAAGGCATAAACCGAAATCCCTTGGCCATTATATTACACAATTGGACTTTTTGGCTAACAGAATAATATATTTTTGGAATAAATTGTCTCATCACATCACAAATAGCAATTATGTACAAAAAGTTAAGATTGAATTGGATAATTTCTAAAATGGTAGTGAAAAAAGGAATTATAGAGGATATTTTTGGAAACAATCAGATGAATCTACTTTACATAACATAATCTGAATATAGATATTGTATCAATATTATATATGTTTTGTGCAAAGATTTGTTCCTTTCTTTCTTTCTTTTTTCTTTTTGAAGCATAACAAAGGAATAATGATGATAATATTGGTAAAGGTTGATGTGAGAAGGTAGTAGAAAGGGGAGATGCCAAAGAAAGCATAACAAAAAAATAATGATAATAATATTGGTAAAGGTTGATGTGAGAAGATAGTAAACAGGGGAGATGCCAAAGGAAGTATAACAAAAAAATAATGATAATAATATTGGTAAAGGTTGATGTAAGAAGATAGTAAAAAGGGGAGATGCCAAAGGAAGCATAACAAAAAAATAATGATATTAATATTGGTAAAGGTTGATGTAAGAAGATAGTAAAAAGGGGAGATGCCAAAGGAAGCATAACAAAAAAATAATGATTATAATATTGGTAAAGGTTGATGTAAGAAGATAGTAAAAAGGGGAGATGCAAAAGGAAGCATAACAAAAAAATAATGATATTAATATTGGTAAAGGTTGATGTGAGAAAATAGTAAAAAGGGGAGATGCAAAAGGAAGCATAACAAAAAAATAATGATATTAATATTGGTAAAGGTTGATGTGAGAAAATAGTAAAAAGGGAAGATGCAAAAGGAAGCATAACAAAAAAATAATGATAATATTATTGGGAAAGGTTGATGTGAGAAAATAGTAAAAAGGGGAGATGCCAAAGGAAGCATAACAAAAAAATAATGATATTAATATTGGTAAAGGTTGATGTGAGAAAATAGTAAAAAGGGGAGATGCAAAAGGAAGCATAACAAAAAAATAATGATATTAATATTGGTAAAGGTTGATGTGAGAAAATAGTAAAAAGGGAAGATGCAAAAGGAAGCATAACAAAAAAATAATGATAATAATATTGGGAAAGGTTGATGTGAGAAGATAGTGAAAAGGAAAATTGCCCAAGGAGACATAACAAAAAAATAATTTTAATTTTGTAATGTGTTATATAAACAATGTGTAGATCTTCTTAGTGACTCCATCTTCTGATTTTGTCATTTCTCTCTTTTCAGAATATCTTGAATCTTCAAATTTCAATTCTTGTTACTTATATGTATTTTCCTCTTCCTTTCTTTCTTTACTTTCTTTTATTCCCTCCCTCCCTTTCTTTGTTTCCTTTTTTCCTTCCCTTTCTCTTGTTCTCTCTCCTTTTCTTCCTTTCTCATTCTTTCTCTCTTTTCTGTCTCTCGTTCTTTCTCGCTTTTCTTTTTCTCCCATTATTTCTTTCTCTTATTTTCTCTCCCTTTTTCTCTCCTTTTTTTCTCTCATTTTCTTTCTCTCTCTTTCATTTTATCCCATTCTTTCTTTCTTTTCGTCTTTCTTTCTCTCCTTTTTTCTTTTTTCTTCTCTCTCTCTCTCTCTTATCTTCTTTTACTTCTCCTTTACACACTTGATTATCTATATTTGCATTCTTTCTCTCTCTCTCTCTCATTTTCTCTCTCTCTCTCTTATTTTCTTTTCTTTTACTTCTCCTTTACACACCTGATTATCTATATTTGCATTCTGTCTCTCTCTCTCTCTCTCATTTTCACTCTCTCTCTCTCATTTCTCTGTTTCTCTCTCTCTCTCTCTCTCTCTCTCTCTCTCTCTCTCTTATTTTCTCTTCTTTTACTTCTCGTTTACACACCTGATTATCTATATTTGCATTCCGTCTCTCTCTCTCTCTCTCATTTTCACTCTCTCTCTCTCTCTCTCTCTCATTTCTCTGTTTCTCTCTCTCTCTCTCTCTCTCTCTCTTATTTTCTCTTCTTTTACTTCTCCTTTACACACCTGATTATCTATATTTGCATTCTGTCTCTCTCTCTCTCTCTCATTTTCTCTCTCTCTCTCTCTCTCTCATTTCTCCGTTTCTCTCTCTCTCTCTCTCTCTCTTATTTTCTCTTCTTTTACTTCTCCTTTACACACCTGATTATCTATATTTGCATTCCGTCTCTCTCTCTCTCTCTCTCTCTCTCTCATTTTCTCTCTCTCTCTCTCATTTCTCCGTTTCTCTCTCTCTCTCTCATTTCTCCGTTTCTCTCTCTCTCTCTCTCTCTTATTTTCTCTTCTTTTACTTCTCCTTTACACACCTGATTATCTATATTTGCATTCTGTCTCTCTCTCTCTCTCTCTCTCATTTTCTCTCTCTCTCTCTCTCTCTCTCTCTCTCTCTCATTTCTCCGTTTCTCTCTCTCTCTCTCTCTTATTTTCTCTTCTTTTACTTCTCCTTTACACACCTGATTATCTATATTTGCATTCCGTCTCTCTCTCTCTCTCTCATTTTCTCTCTCTCTCTCTCTCTCATTTCTCCGTTTCTCTCTCTCTCTCTCTCTCTCTTATTTTCTCTTCTTTTACTTCTCCTTTACACACCTGATTATCTATATTTGCATTCCGTCTCTCTCTCTCTCATTTTCTCTCTCTCTCTCTCATTTTCTTTCTCCCTCTGTCTCTCTCTTATTTTCTCTTCTTTTACTTCTCCTTTACACACATTATCTATATTTGCATTCCATCTCTCTCTCTCTCTCTCTCATTCTCTCTCTCTCTCTCTCTCTCTCTCATTTCCATTTAGCCACAACAATTTCTATTTCTATTCTCTTAATAAATCCACTCCATTTCCTTTCTGTATCTATTTATTTCTCTTTTATGGTCTAAGTGTTTTAACCAATTTCCAGTATCTGGCATTCTAGCACTGGGTTTAAATTCAATTTCCCTTTCCTATACTAGTTGCCCTAACCAAAGTTAGAGATCCCAGTTTACTTATTATTCACCCAAAGCTGGAGATAAAAAGGGTTGATTCATGCTGAATATTCAAGATTGTAGGGGGGACATGTTGTTTGGTTAGTGGATATTTTTGGTCCCCCAATTTGTAGTTGTATGTTATTTTGGTTGATATAGTAAGTAGTAAGTTAGCGACTGTAGTCGAGGGCAACCAGAAGGCTCCCTTTTCAATAGCTACTACACCGAAGTCAGGGGGAGGGCGCTACTCTTTTCCCTGGATTGCTCCACTTTACTTTGATCCTTACTTTATAATGCTGAGTGTTAAGTAAGGTAGAATCAAGTACCATTTTTTGAGTCTTTGGTATGACTCGACCTGGGATTGAACCCAGGTCTCCCAGACCATTGGCGAACACTCTACCCGCTTTGTAGTATGGCTTATATTTGTTTAGTGGTACGTTGTTGGTGTTTATGTTTGGAAAAGGCACATGAAGCAAACAATGTATTCTGATATGAAAGATGTGAAACTGCGTGGATAAAAAGAACATTCAAGACAATTCGGTACAAACAAATTCAAATTTATATTTCAACAATACATGAAATTAAATATTTCAAAACATTAGTGTTCTAATACTGTTTGTTAAGTATTCCTGAGTGTGTGTTGTGTGTCTGTGTGTAACTAACACTAACACTACAAAAAAGGAACTAAATAACAAAAGTGTCCTATGCGTGTTGACTAAGTATTTTCTATAGAATCTTAATAGTGTATATAAGGAGGAACGTTTCTTCTCCCATGTTGTTTGTTTCTTTCTTTCGGTGGTTTGACGAAATTTCTGTTGTTTTTGAAGCTGAAAAAAATCTCACCGAAAAGGTGTAACAAGTAAGAGAATGGTTGCATGGCGTATACATTTTTGTTGCGGTATACTGCAGTTAGTTGAAATAAGAGAGTGATGGTGTTCTCTCTGGAAGTCACACTGGAGAGAGTGTGTTGGCCCTGTAAGTGGAAATGTGAAAAAGAATGTTGGAAAATGAGCGTATTTATAGAAAATTCTTGTCATAGAGTAGGCTCCAAAAACGCGGGGCGAAATTGAAGTGGCGGACGTAATTTTGAGCACTGACCACGTGGTTCTCCTGCCAATGGGTTCCCGAGACTGATTGTTTACGTGCGTCCGCCATCTTTTTTTGGAGGGGACAAGTGGCATAACGGCCCTTTTAAAATATAGGAGTGTAAGTCCTATAAGAACTCACAAGACTGACCGAAGTGAGATGGGGTATTTCTCTCGACAGAAATCCTCCCGGTCGTTTTAGAGTAGACTACATTGTAACCCGGATATAAGAGCGTTGTCGGGACCGGAGAGGGAGTCTCTTATATCCGGGTTTGGTCTATTTTGTTTAGGTAAGTATGGGAACACTTCATATAACGCTTTCTACGTACAGGACACTTGTTTATTTAACAGTTATAGACATAAAAAAAACACAGACAAAAATACATTTTTCATAAATAATTCAATCAAAAATTACTTTTTCTTAAAAAAGTCAGTCATTTTTGATTGTACAGAAATCTCTTTGTTAACATCATGAACACTTTTATACAGTCCGTAAATCATTTTCAATGCGCCATCAGGATTACTGCTTTTTGCTTCAGAGTAGACTGTCAGAGTTTCAAGCTCAATCAATGCAGCCAGAGAATTTGGCACTGGTTTGTCACTTTCAGAAACTTCAGAACTTACGCTTTCAGCATCATCATCTTCGTCAAAATCTTGATCATCCGATTTTATATCACGTGTGATGTCCGTTTCAGTCAGTTCTCCATAACATTGTGTACGGTCGTCGAAGCTGATAAATTCGTCAAAATCTGTTTGCTCCAAGCCCGATGGTGGAGAAACTTGATCATTTTCGTCGAGTATTTCTTCCACTTCAACCTGTGATTCAATGACAAAGCCGGCCTTTTTAAAACAATTTTGAATTGTTGACGATTTGACCATGAAAAGTGCTCGTTTCATCATGTGCGTGACCTTCAAAACAGTTATCTGCTTGGCCACTAATTTATATACATTAACACAGGCTCTAATTTGGGACCAGAAAGAATCTATCTTATATCCGGGTTACACTGTAACTGCATCCTCAGCAGAAGGATAAGACCCACTACATCACCAAAAGAGTTATCCTGACTTTATTATCAATATTGTTTCAAGTATTCCTGTCTCACACCAATGATTTGTAAGCAATCATATTTATACTCATTGCAACAATTCGGTTAATATTTTGACATTACAAGATTTAGGTTTAAATTTATGCTTGACACAATATTCAGGGTTTTATTTACTTTTGCTTAGAGATTTAGTTTTTATATTGACGATTACAACAAAACTAACGATTTTATACATATTGGTAAGTAGATTTCGTTTTATTACATTTGCAACAAAATTTACTTTTATATTTACAATTGCAAGAAAATTTTGGGTTTTATTACAATCGCAATAAGGTTTAGGTTTTTGATAACATTCGTAAAAAAGGTTTTATATTTACGTTAGCAATGAAATTGAAGTTTTTATTTACTTTTGTAAAGAGATTTAGGTGTATATTTTCGTTAGCAACGAAATTTATCTTCTTTTTTTTTTTAACTTTTTTTAAAAAGATAATTAGGTGTATATTCACGTTTGCAACGAAATGTAAGTTTTTTTTAATTTACTTTTGTTAAGAGATCTAGTTGTATATTTACGTTAGCAACGAAATTTAAGTTTTTATTTACTTTTGTTAAGAGATTTAGGTGTATATTTACGTTAGCAACGAAATTTAAGTTTATTTTTAGATTTAAGTTTATATTCAATTTGGCAATAAGGTTTCAGTTTAGGATTTCATTTGCAACAAAACTTACTTTTATATTTAAATTGGCTTAAGGATTTATGTTTTATATTAACGTTTGCAACAACATCTAAGTTTATATTTACTGTTGCTAAACTATTTAAGTTTGCAACAAAATGTATTTTTCATTTACTTTTGCTAAGAGGTTTTCTTTTTACATTTACGTTTGCAACAAAATTTTGGTTTTTCATTTACTTTTGCTAATGGTTTAGCCTATATATACGTTCGCAACGAAACTTAGGTTTTTCATTTACTTTTGCTGAGCAGTTTATTTTTTTATATTTGCGCTTGCAACAAAACTTTATGCCCATATTTACATTGGCCACAAGGTTTGGGTTCATGTTTACATTTGCAACAAAATTTAGTTTTTATTACAATTTACTTCAAGCAGCAGTCGTGTCGATACTGCTATATGGATGCACTACATTGACGCTAACTAAATGGATGGAGAAGAAGCTTGACGACAACTACACAAGAATGCTGCGAGCAATTTTGAACAAGTCCTGGAGGCAACACCCCACAAAGCAGCAGCTGTATGGCCACCCACCCCCCATAACGAAAACTATCAAAGTTAGACGAACCAGACATGCAAGACACTGCTGGAGAAGCAGGGACGAGCTCATAATTGATGTTCCCCTATGGACCCCCTCACATGGTCGAGCAAAAGCAGGGCGACCAGCTCGAACCAACATACAACAGCTCTGTGAGGATACGGGATGCAGCCCTAAGTACCTGCCAGAAGCGATGAAGGATAGGGAGGAGTGGCGAGAGAGGGTCAGGGATATCCGTGCTGGTGGCACGACAAGATGATGATGATGATGATTGTTATTTACTTATGCTAAAACAATTCAGGTTTATGTTTGCGTTTGCAACAAAATTTATGTTTATATTCACATTTACTTAAAGATTTAGTTAAAACAAACTGTAGCAGAAGGTATTTTGGTTTGGCGCACAATTTAATTCGACGCATAATTTCACCCAATCAGGATGACGTATCCTATCCATCCAGGGCCTCCTTTACGGGCAGCAGAAATTGGGTAAGCTGCCAAACACTGTCTCTTTGGCTGAACAACGCCGGCCAGTGCAGACGTCCCCCTGGCTGTTCTTCAATAGTAGCAGCAGCATGGACACATGCTATTTAATTTATGGATTCCTTGCGTCTATTTTGTTTAGACCAGGGAATCCCAGTTGAATATGAATTAGATACATTCAATACGCCACCACAGGAACAACTTTATGTCACCCCCAAAATTGGCTATGTAGATGCGCTGCCTTATTTCTGCTCTCGACACACAGCTCTCAATTCACCTCTGGTCCACTTTAATGGAAACAACGCACGCCTCTCCCCGAATCACCAGACTCTCAAAACTCACGGCGACTCCAAAGTTCATTTCCTCCAACGGCAAACATGGCTTTCGTTAAACTACGGCGAACACTATCCCTCGCACGTCCCGCGACACGCGCTGCCTTCTCAACTCTATCATATCTCCATTTCGTCTCCTTACTCACAATCTTTCCAACGAGACTTGCAGCACAAAAAGCAAACCCAGTATTCCATGCTGCAAATAAAAACTATTCCTAAAAACATTTCGACTTGTACATCTTAGAACTTCGCTCTCCTTTATATAACTAACCACAATTAGCGAAAGACCTCACACACACACACACGTTAACACTCCTCGCTAAAAAAACAACAAACATTTCCTCGCTAACAATAACAACAAAACCTCTGGCTAAAAAACAAACATTTACCACGAAATGTATTTTTTTTTATTTTTTATTTGCATTTGCAAGAAAATTTATATTTTTATAAATTTACATCAGTAAGAAGTTTTACATTTGTATTGACGCTTGCAACAAAATTTAGTTTTATATTTACAATTGCTAAAAGGTTTTGTTTTATATTTACGTTAGCAACATGATTTAGGTTTCTAATGACATTTGCAACAGAATTCAAGTTAATATTTACGTTTGCAACAAAATTTAGTTTTATATTTACAATTGCTAAAAGGTTTTGTTTCATATTTACGTTAGCAACATGATTTAGGTTTCTAATGACATTTGCAACAGAATTCAAGTTAATATTTACGTTTGCACAAAATTTAGTTTTATATTTACAATTGCTAAAAGGTTTTGTTTTATATCTACGTTAGCAACATGATTTAGGTTTCTAATGACATTTGCAACAGAATTCAAGTTAATATTTACGTTTGCAACAAAATTTAGTTTTATATTTACAATTGCTAAAAGGTTTTGTTTCATATTTACGTTAGCAACATGATTTAGGTTTCTAATGACATTTGCAACAGAATTCAAGTTAATATTTACGTTTGCACAAAATTTAGTTTTATATTTACAATTGCTAAAAGGTTTTGTTTTATATTTACGTTAGCAACATGATTTAGGTTTCTAATGACATTTGCAACAGAATTCAAGTCTATATTTACATCAGCTGAATGATTTAGGCTTGTATCTGCTTTCATTATGAGATTTCAATTTAGTCATTACACGATTCGGGTTTATATTTACATTCAATATAAGATTTAGGTTAATTGTAAATTTCCTGAGTCGATCATGATCTATCAGCAATCAAATAATGTAGTCTCTTGATGACCGCCGCTTTTCACTGGTATCGTGTTGTTGGGTACGGTTGCGCTTGGGTTGACTGCGTCGATGATCTTCATGACCATCCAGTCCTCTATCCACGTTCTGTTTTTGATCATAGAAAATGAGAAGGAAGCTTGATCAAGTCACCAATCCAGATGGCATTTTTTCGTCCGAATCTAGCCGTTTGTCTTAGCCATTCTATCTTTTGGGTTTCCTAAATACTTTCTCTGTCCAGCACCTTAAATTTTCAAAAGAGTACAACCCTACTTTTTCCGTTTACTCTGCTTGCTTCCAGTTCCACAATTACTCCCTCCACTAGGCTCCTGTGACACATATTTAATTTATATTACTAGATTTTGGTTTATATCTAGATTACTAGATTTTGGTTTATATTTACATATCCTGAAAGGTTACCGGGCCAGTGGCCTAATGAGTAGAGTGTTCGCCAATAGTCTGGGAGACTGGGGTTCAATCCCTGGTCGAGTCATACCAAAGACTCAAAAAATGGTACTTGATGCCGCCTTGCTTAACACTCAGCATTATAAGGTAAGTGTCAAGGGTAAAGTGGGGCAATCCAGGTAATAGAGTAGCGCCTTCCCCTACACCTCGGTGTAGTAACTATCGAAAAGGGAGCCTTTGGGTCCCCCTCGACTAAAGGAAGACAACTTATGATTGCACACACACACACACACACATATATATATACTGTGTTCGCCAATGGCCTGGGAGACTTGGGTTCAATCCCAAGTCGAGTCATTTCAAAAACTCAAAACATGGTACTTGATGCCACCTTGCTTAGCACTCAGCATTATAAGGTAAGGATCAAGGGCAAAGTGGAGCAATCCAGGGAATAGAGTAGCGCCTTTCCCTACATGTTGGTGTAGTAGCTATCGAAAAGGGAGCCTTCGGGTCACCCTCAACTGCGGTCACCAACTTTACTTATTATAAGATTAACTTTTATATTTTCATTGGCTACAAGACATTTTTGTTGCAATGATTCACCATTGATTTGTTGTTTGTACAAATTCATTTTTCAGCCTTATCATCTTTGTTATTATCTTCTCTTTGCCTGCATTTCCTGCCTCTAATTTCTATTTCCTTATCTCTAATTCTTCCATTTTCTTCTTTTCCTTCCTTCCTTCCTTCCTTCCTTCTTTTAATTCAATATCTCTCTTGAGGATTCTATTTCTTCTACAGCATTGTCTTAAACAGTCATGTGACATACTTTAAACACGAACGTTGATTTATTGATTCAACGGTTACCCTTTTCTCTCTATATATAATATTTCCCCCTTGTTTTGTATTTTCTTAAACATCTTTCAGTGATTTAACGTCACTTGATATCATCCTTTCCTAGTTCTGATGATGGTTCATTAGAACCGAAACGTTAAAGCGATGACTTTCTTTTTCATTAAATTCTTCTTTTTGGATTACTTTGTTCTTCAAATTTTTCCCTATATCTGTGTGCAGTAAAAAAGTTTTCTGATTTTTTTCCAGTGGAAATCATTAATGCTTTATTTCTATGGAAACTTTTTTTTTATTTCCATTTTTATCAAGATTGTTTGACATCGTATTTTTGTAGTAGATATTTTACAATATCGCAATAAAATTAATAACACTCGGTTTAATAAATCTTTTGACATGCATTTTCATAGTAAATCAGTTGTAATGTCTTTTTATAGTAAATAAGTTATGACACATTTCTATAGTAAATCAGTTGTAATACTTTTCCTTTTTTGTTTCCATTTTTATCAAGATTGTTTGATATTGTATTTTTGTAGTAGATATTTTACAATATCGCAAATACTTTTCTACTGTAAATAGATTTTCATGCATTTCTATAATAAATTAGTTGTAATGCTTTTCTGTAATAAATAAATTGTGATGCATTTCTATAGTAAATAAGATTTAATGCATTTCCCTTGAAAATCGTTTGCTATGCATTCCTACTGTTAAATCTGTCTAAGTGCATTTCTACAGTAAAATCATTTCTAATGCATTTCTATTGTTAAAAATATTAATTTCTATAGCAAGTTATTTCCAATTCATTTCTTTATTTTCTGTCTTACATATTCTGAATTTTTTTCTTTTTCATTTTTTTCAGACTGATGAGGCAAGTGCCTCTTTAATTATTAAATCTTGCAACAAAAAACCACCGGGGTAAGCAGAATGATTTTTATATTATTTTCCTGCTGTTTTTTTTTAAAATCTTACAATGAAAATGATCTCTAAAGCTGTTGACAGTATTACACTTAGAAGTAAAAAGCGTAATGCCTCATTGAGACAATATTTTTATGAAATGCTATTTTAAGTTTTTTTGTCAAATCCAATCCAGTGGACCCATAACCCTGTCAGTGGGGTTTATAATATGCTGACTGCATCCCCTTGCGGAGGGTAAGACCCCCCCACCTAAAAGGTGTGTCCTAAGTATGACATTAAATTTCATTTAATAGGGAGACTCCAGTTCTGGAGATCTGGACGTCTATAGAGTACCCTTTCATTGCCACAACTCCCATGTCCACTCTTACCCGGAGAAATAGTACATCTATAAGTCAGATCTAACCAAAAATTATTCCCATTCAGTAGAACCATGTGGAAAAAATTAGTCAGGGTCTCATCTTTGGGTCGGATAGATCAGTTTAAAAATAATTTGTTGCATTATCTCCTTGGTATAAGCCATAAATAACTTCCTAGTCTGAAATAAATAAACATCGACATTGCATTCTGGGAAAATGAATCTTGTAATTGCTATTTTTAAAAAAAAACAGACCCACGCCAGCCATTTGATTTGACATTTTCTCCTATGAGGGAGCATCTTTCTGCATTTGATATTGAACCGGAGTGGGTAATCTTTAGTGACCTAGGACTTGAGCAGAACTAAAACCCTTTTCACAAGTTTATTCTCCTTATTACTGATTAATAAGCCATACTTTCCAACAGTCTTCAATAGGATCATGTGCAAAACCTCTTAAGAAAGAATTAGATTTTTAAAAAAATGTAAATATGAACACAATTCCCTAACCTGTAGGCATAAAATAACTTTGGATGGATTGGTATGCTATTAAAATCAATCAATCAATTCAACCGAACCAAAATAGATTTATCTCAACAGGAGATATTTTCACAAAACACTATCTGACATTTTGCGTTACACCACATTGACTTAATTAAATAGAAGAAAAAGAAGAGGAAGTGAGTTATCTCTGTCTTCCACCTTTTGCCTAGTCAGCTGGGGCTGTACAATACACTGACTAATTCTCTGCATAGGAGGGGGTAAGACCTCCCCCAAAGAGTCTCCTGGATATGATACTTAACAATCTGATGGTGAGGTTGCAATAATGTTGGAGCTTTGGGGAATGCAGAGTATCCCTTCATTGCCATCGCTCCCAGGTCCACTCTGACCCGGAGTAATAGTACCTGATAGGGTGCTATCTATGGGTCAAATAGAACTAAACTTATGCTATATTGAATTACTTAAAATAGAACTGTTTTTGTATACTAAACTGAATTGTTTGCAATGGAACTGTTTTTTGACTTTGAAAATGTGTACTTATGGTAAACTGAATTGTTTGAATTAAAACAATTTATACGTATGAAAATGGATTTGGCATTGATCCCCTACAATAATTGCTGTGCCATAAAGCTAAACCAGCCCCACGCCAGACATGATTTGATACACGGTCTTTTTTATAGTGGGGAATTAGGAGTTGGTTGGGCACAAGCTGAAACTCGTGTCCTGCTAGTCAATGCTGGTCGAAAGATCAGTGGGTGAATGTGAAACTATGCAAGCCTTTGCCAAGTCTCCCACCATGTATGCCATGTGACTTTGCTGGTCAGAGCTTGAACCAGACCTGAAGGTCTAGTGCTATGCTTGTCAGTAATTCTTTGCTCTCCCGGAGATGGCCTAGTTGGAGCCGGTGGGGGCCATTCAAATCTATCGCCAACTTAATACTCCATCCAGCAGGAATGCTAGACAGCTCAGCTAAAAAGAAAGAAGACTTATTTTGATTTAATCATGGGGTGCTACTCATGTTGTATGTCTTGATGGATAGCTTGGTGGAGCCTGGGGAGTCACTGTGGCATAGTGGCAAATGTGTCCGTAAGTACAGTTTCAATGTCAAAAACAGTTCTATTTCAAACAATTCAGTTTAGCATAAGTACGTAGTTAAAATGTCAAAACAGTCCTATTCCAAGCAATTCAGTTTTGCATAAGTACACAGTTTAGTTCTATTTAACCCATAGATGGGGCCCTATCAAGTGCTACCACTCTAGGTCAGAATGAACCTGGGAGTGATGGCAATGAAGAGGTATTCTGCATTCTTGAAAGCTCCAACATTACTGGAACCTGACCATCAGATTGTTTAGTGTCATATCAAGGACACTCGTTGGGGGAGGGGGGTCTTACCCCTCTGCAGAGATGCAGTCTGTGTATTCGACAGCCCCAGCCAATTGGGCAAAGCTTTAAATAACTCACAAAGATTGATATGCCATTAAACAAAGAAACCAGACTATTAAGGGTGTAGCCCATCCCTCTCTATGACTAAATACATACAACAATCCTGCCCTGTTTGAAATTTGACCCTTAGCCATTTTAAAATCTAAGATTTAATGCTGGAAAGGAACTAAGTAGATGTCTATACGCCTGAAGCTATGAACACACTAACTAGTTTTAAAATTTTTGTCCCGTAATTTTTTTTACACATGAATTATAATTAACGATAAATTGGAGGTGGCCGTGGTGTAATTGTTATCGTCGTAGGGAAATGGACCTGGCGACACGAGTTCAAATCCTGGACGAGACTGATTGCATTTCACATTGCACTAATGCCCTTGGGAAAGGTATGAATCCAATTATTCTCCCTCCAGCTATGGGTAAATAGTAGGACAGACTAGGATCTTCAGTCTTGGTAAGGCAACTAGTCTAGGAGAAGGAAAAGTCTGAATTCAAACCTGTTAAACTCCGCTTAAAAATTGACCTTGTCTCATATCCTGCCCGAGCGGAGGGGGCGGTAAATATGATAATTAACGAAAAATGATTAATATGAAAAAAATTTTGTCCTGTAATTTTTTTTTACACATGAAATAATTAACGAAAAATGGTTAATATGAAAAATGTTTTGTCCTGTAATTTTTTACACATGAAATATAATTAACGAATAATGATTGATATTAAAAAAATTTTGTCCCGTAATTTTTTACACATGAAATATAATTAACGAAAAATGATTAATATAAAAAAAATCATTCCGTAATTTTATAACACACCACCACCATTAAGTGTTCTGTGTATAACACTAAACCATCTGATGGTGAGGCTCTAGTTCTGGAGCTTTGGGAAATGTGGAGTACGTCTTCATTGTCATTACTCTTGGTCCTTTTTCTCTTCCGCTCTATTCTTTCGTCTTCTTTTTGACAAGAAAGCAAACATTGTTTGTTTGTTATTTATTGTTTCACAAAAGTGTTTCAATAAAAAAGATTTTTTTGTTGTTAAAAAACAATGGGTTTTCTCTATTCTTTACGACTAAAAAGAAATTTTTTTTCAATGTTTATTTAAATTAATCAAAAGTTTCAGTTGTTTTTTGATAAACTTAATTTTCTCATTAAATGTAAATGTTTCGCAAATATATTTTGATTCAAGCAACATTATTTTATATATTTTTTAACACTTTTCTATCTGGTTTTAAGATTTTGAGCAGGAGTGTATAATTAAATATAGCGTTTCTTTTTTTTAATCCTCTCTGAAAACTTTTTAACCTTGAAAGCTTGTATTACAATTTAATTTTTCCTTGCGGTGTTGTGTTATGTGACTACGATACTTTGTGTGGAATGTGTTGTTTGATACAACGCCTTGATGTTGTCACTTGATGATAATGTTTTCAAGACACGCTGGAAGAAAGCTGATATGTAATATAATGGCCGAGGGATTTCGTTTTATATATCTTGCCTTTGGGTTTAGTTAGGCTGAGAACCTTTCGGCTCAGCACATGGGTTAGTTAGGTGCAAACTTGAGCGCAGGTGTTAACGTGTCGTTCACAGGTGTCAAAATAAAAATCCCAGGGGATGTAAAAGATGTCATGCACCGGAAGCGTGCGCGGAGGATTTGGGGGATTTGAAAAAAGTCAGTTGAGTTGAGTTTTGCCTGAGAAGAAGACGGTTAGCTTTCGCTAGCTCGCCGTGGCCTTGTGGCGGGTGTCACACGGAAAAGCCAGCATAGAAAGATTGTGCCTCTCTCCTTATGTCGAAAAACCTTTTAACTCAAAGGTAATAAAAAAAGTTTCGTATCTGAACTAAGAAGTCGCGTTTTTCGTGTTTCCGGATTCCTATGTTCTATGTATATATGTTATGAACATTTTAAGTACGTTTCACATATCCGTATCATGGGTATGTTACAGATAAACACATCTTTATATTTCTATCATTTTTTCACTTTTGTAACATAGCCATCCATGAATACGTGAAACGTACATAGAATGTTCATAACGCACATAGGAATCCCGAAACACGAAAAACACTTACGACTTCTTAGTTCAGGGACGAAACTTTTTATTACCTTTGAGTTAAAAGGTTTTTCGACATAAGGAGAGAGGCACAATCTTTCTATGCTGACTTTTCCATCCCCCCATCAAATGCGGCGCCCGTAGCGCACAAATTCGTCTCGCCTCGCTAAGGTCTCAATCTCAACTAACTGACTTTTCTCAAATCTCAGCCCACGCTTCCAGTCATGACGTCATTCACATCCCCCGGTCATATTTCCTCTCTGGGGTTTCTATTTTGACATCTCTGAATGACACATCCTCCCCACGCACGCGTCAACACCTGCACACAAGTTGCACCTAACTAACCCATGCGCTAAGCCGAAAGGTTCTCAGCCTAACGAAACCTAAAGGCAAGATATATAAAACGAAATCCCTCGGCCATTATATTACACTTTTAGCATAATGTTTCTGCATTAGAGAGTTTCAAAAAATAATTCTATCATTTTTCACTGATTATTTTTCTACGAATAGATAATGTTATGCTAGCAATATCTATTTTGTGTTTCGGGAAATGGTTAATTTCTCTAACACTATAAATTATTTGGCAACACAAATGAATAACGAAACTTCTTTTAAACAACACAACAAAGAAAGGTTTATTATCGTTGCAGGCGTAAAGGATTGAGAATGAGAAAGTATTCCTTTGGTGTCGCTGGTCAGCATGTTGGTCCTTGGTTTGTAGGAAGCGTGTGTGAAGCTAGCAGCAGCGAGTTCTTCAGCGATGGGTTCCAAGTGGAATCAGTAGTAGTTATATAAGAGAGATCAGTTCATGCTGCTGGCTCATGGCTCTCTGACTGTCGACACCCAAAAAGAAGGGACTAGAAAAAATAGTTCTTGAGAGGAAGAAGGAATTAATGCGCTCTGCCAGTTGATTGGTCAGTGAGTGACCGACTCTCTTGGCGGCGGCATTGATTCGCGAAAGGAAATAGATCTGTGGCTGCTACATCTATATACAGATCAAATTGTGTTCAGTAGTTTATCTGGTAGTTCCTAAAAATACCCTCTTAAATTCTTTTTCTGATCATTATTTCTAAAATAATCCAATTCAATCTCAAAAGATTTTGCACTATAGCTGTTTAGTCAATTTGTTCCAAAAATATATCGTCCTGTTAGCTGGGACTGTTGAATATGATGTTTGCAGAAGGATAACCCACACCACCTGTTGGATACTACACGTATATATATATTCAAATACAGTCAAATACAAAACATAATAAGCAGACTCAAATATACAGGCGACTCTTTTGTTCTGGTACGAACCGTTTATTAATTTCTGACTTTGGTTCTTCGACACGAAGACAGAGACACAATTCTTAAAAGTCTTTCATAATTATACTATGCTAACAACATCTTTCAATGGCCGAAATCCAACTCTATGTCCCAATGGCAGGAACTCAACTATCGTCTTCCATGGTCCAACCTCAAAATCCCCACTGCGTGGTCAGACCCCAACTTCTCAACATCATGTTCGGAACTCAACTTCAACTGTCTGCCATAGAGACAGACAACCCAACTCTTTGCCTACATCGTCCACAGTCAACTGCCAACTGACCCTTTTTCAAAATCTTCAAATTCTTAGGACCATTGCTTCTGGGCATGACATCATTCATACTTCAGCCTCATTTCTATCTGGGGTTTATTATGGCAATTGTGATTATCATATCCTTTGCGCACAAGCGTAAACTGTACCCAATGCTATGCACCTGAACTAAGAGCCGAATTGTTCAAAGCCCAACCAAACAGAATGATAAAATATAATTAACGAAAAATGATTAATATAAAAAAATCATTCCGTAATTATATAACACACCACCACCAACATTAAGTGTTCTATGTATGACACTAAACCATCTGATGGTGAGGCTCTAGTCCTGGAGCTTTGGGAAATGTGGAGTACGTCTTCATTGTCATTACTCTTGGTCCTTTTTCTCTTCCTCTCTCGATATTCTTTCTTCTTTTGCCAGGAAAGGAAACATTGTTTGTTTGTTATTTATTGTTTCACAAACGTGTTTCAATAAAAATATTTTTTGTTTTTGTTAAACAATGGGTTTTCTCTATTCTTTGAGTTGCCAGACAATCTAGCCACTCATATTACCTGACCGTCAGAAGAAGATTTGGCTGAATTGTGTCAACCCCCCACCATGGATCTTTCAAACACAGCGTGGGCATGGAAGGATTTGACAAAGCAAACATTTGGAAGCTAATGTGGTAGTTACAAACAAAATAGTTATAAATACTGTGACTAGTCGTCACACCACATTGAGTTCCGTGACTAGCATAGGACCACACCAGGTCCACTCTGGTTCACTCTTAAGGTCCCATCTATGGGTCAAATAGAACTGTAAATCAAATAGAACTGTAAATCATTTCCTATATTTAACTGTGTGCAAACAATAAATAGCAATACTTGAAAACATTTAACTATGTGCAAACAAATAAAATTATTTGTGTTAGGTAGCAATACTTAAAATCATGACATTAAACTGTATCTGATGGTGAGGCTTCAGTCTAGTAGCTTTGGGGAATGTAGAATGTCTCTTCCTTGTCAGTACGCCCAGATCCACTTTGACCCGGTGTGGTAGTACTAGTTAGGGTTCCAGCTATGAGTCAAATAGAACTGCTATTATTAGTTATTTGGTTGGTTGGGTTTTATGGCATATCAACCTTTGAAGGTTATTTAATGCCAAATCCATTTTTAAGCAAATAATCAGTTCTATTTCAATTAATTCTGTTTAGCATGAGTAGACAGTTTAATCGTAAAAACATTTCTATTTCAAGCTATTTAGTTTAGTCAAACAGTTCTAATTCAAACAATTCATTTTAGTATAAGTACATATTTTGTTTACACCCAGTTAAATGTCAAAACAGTTCTATATTAAACAATTCAATTTAGTGTAAGTAGAGTTTCAATGTCAAAAACAGGTCCGTTTCTAACAATTGAGTTCAGCATAAGTATGCAGTTTAAATGTAAGTACAGTTTAATTGTCAAAAACATTTCTATTTCGAGCTATTCAATTTAGTCAAACAATTCAGTTTAGCATAAGTATGTAGTTAGTTCTATTTAAGCCATAGATAGGGCCCTATCAGGTGCTACCATTCCGGGCCAGAGTGGACTTGGGAGCAAAGGCAATGAAAGGGTACTCCGCATTCCCCAAAGTTCCAGCATAACTGGAACCTGACCATCAGATTGTTTAATGTCATATCTAGGACACTCTTACCCCTCTGCAGAGGTGCTGTTGGTGCATTCTACTGGGCAATAGTTGTTTGAAACTATACAGCTGTGTGCTAGTTGTTTATATTACATAGGAATACTTGATAAATAGAATTGCTTATGTTAAATAGTAATATGTGAAACCATTAGAATTATTTGTGTTAGATAGGAATACTTGAAACCATCTAACTGTGGATGAACAAATGATAGAATTATTAGTATTAGATAGCAATACATGAAAAATTTAACTGTGTGCAGTTAGAATTATTTGTATATGAACAAAAGAGCTTTAACTCGTTGAAAACTGAAGTTACCTACTATTTGCTTACCAATCATATATATTTGCATAAGCAGAATTTGGCTTTCAATAACCAACAAGGTTTGATGTGTCATTAAGCACAATAACCCCAAACTAACACCAAAATATATTGCTCAATTAGGAAAAAAAATCCAACTGGTCTTTAACATCTGCCTTAACATAAAAAGATAATAAATTTTTTCTCAAAAAATATAAGAATGTTTATCTACCAAAGGAGCAACTTATTTCACCAAATCAAATTTTCAAGTTTTAAGATTATCTTTTTTATAATTCTAAGGTTACATTTCATTTATTTGTGTTGTTATTAAGGAAGGTTTATTTTAATAACGGTTAGTGTGTTGCTATTGATCAAGCATTATTCCTTTATATTAATTAAGGGTTATATATTGCTATTAATTAAGGGTTATGTGTTGCCATTAATTTAGGGTTGTGTGTTGCTATTAATTAAGGGTTATTCTTTGCTATCATTTAAGGGTAATGTGTTTTCATTAATTTAGGGTTGTGTGTTATTATTAATTAAGGGTTATTCCTTGCTACTGTTTAAGGGTTATGTGTTGCCATTAATTTAGGGTTGTGTGTTGCTATTAATTAAGGGTAATTCTTTGCTATCATTTAAGGGTAATGTGTTGCTATTAATTTAGGGTTGTGTATTGGTATTAATTAATGGTTATTCTTTGCTACTATTTAAGGGTTATGTGTTTCCATTAATTTAGGGTTGTGTGTTGCTATTAATTAAGGGTTATTCTGTGCAATCATTTAAGGGTTATGTATTTCCATTAATTTAGGGTTGTGTGTTGCTATTAATTAAGGGTTATTCTTTGCTACTATTTAAGGGTTATGTGTTGCCATTAATTTAGGGTTGTGTGTTGCTATTAATTAAGGGTTATTCTGTGCAATCATTTAAGGGTTATGTGTTTCCATTAATTTAGGGTTGTGTGTTGCTATTAATTAAGGGTTATTCTTTGCTACTATTTAAGGGTTATGTGTTTCCATTAATTTAGGGTTGTGTATTGCTATTAATTAAGGGTTATTCTTTGCTACTATTTAAGGGTTATGTGTTTCCATTAATTTAGGGTTGTGTGTTGCTATTAATTAAGGGTTATTCTTTGCTATCATTTAAGGGTAATGTGTTGCTATTAATTTAGGGTTGTGTGTTGCTATTAATTAAGGGTTATTCTTTTCTATTAATTAAGGTTATATGTTGCTAATAATTAAGAGCTATTCTTTGACATCATTTAAGGGTTATGTGTTTCTATTGATTAAGGGTTAAGCATTTATATTAATTAAGGGTTATGCTTTTCTATTGTTTAAGGTTTATGTGTTACTATTAATCTAAGGGTTGGGTTGCTACCAAATAAGATTTTTGCCCAGTCAGCTGGGGCTGTAGAATACACCAAGTGCAACTCTGCAGTGGACGGGTATGACCCTCCGCTAATGAGTGTTCTGGATATGACACTGAACAATCAGATGGTGAGGTTCCAGTGATGCTGGAGCTTTGGGGAATGCAGAGCACCCTTTCATTGACATTGCTCCTAATCCCACTCTGGCCCAGCATGGTAGCACCTGATTGGGACCTATCTATGGGTTAAATAGAACTAACTGCATACTTATGCTAAACTGAATTGTTTGAATTAGAACTGTTTGTCTAAACTGAATAGCTTGAAATAGAAATGTTTTTGACAATTAAACTGTACTTACATTTAAACTGTATGCTTATGCTAAACTGAATTGTTTGAAATGGAACTGTTTTTGACATTGAAACTGTATTTGCACTAAATCAAATTGTTTAACATAGAACTGTTTTGACATTTAACTGCGTGTAAACAAAATCTGTACTTATACTTAACTGAATTAGAACTGTTTGAATAAACTGAATAGCTTGAAATAGAAATGTTTTTGACAATTAAACTGTGTACACATGGTAAACTGAATTGCTTGAAATAGAATTATTATTTGCAAAAAGATGGATTTAGCATTAAATAACCTACAAAGTTTGATATGCCATAAAAACCAACCAACCTAAATAAGGTTTAAGTGTTCCAATTAATGAAGGTTTCTCTGTTGCTATTGATTAAGCGTTATTCTTAGCTATAATTAAAGGATTATGTGTTGTTGTTAATTAAGATTTATGCATTGTTATTAATTATGGTTTAGGTCTTGCTTTTAATGGATGTTTAGGTGTTGCAATTAATTCACCAAATAAAAATCACCAAAGTTATTTATAACTTAGATTTATGTATTATGCATATTTACCCAACCCCTCCGCTCGGACAGGATATGACACAAGGTCAATTTTTAAGCGGAGTTTAACAGGTTTGAATTCAGAGTTTTACTTCTCCTAGACTAGTTGTCTCACCAAGGCTGAAGAACCTAGTCTGCCCTACTCATATTTACCAACCCCTCCGCTTGGGTAGGATATGACACAAGGTCAATTCTTAAGCAGAGTTTAACAGGTTTGAATTCAGAATTTTCCTTCACCTAGACTAGTTGTCTCACCAAGGTTGAAGAACCCAGTTTGCCCTACTCATATTTACCAACCCCTCTGCTCAGGTAGGATATGACACAAGGTCCCAGATTTGAACTCGTGTCGCCGTGTCCATTTCCTACGACGACAACCATTACACCACAGGCACCTCCTTCAACCTCTCTGCTTGGGCAGGATATGACACAAGGTCAATTTTTAAGCAGAGTTTAACAGGTTTGAATCCAGAGTTTTCCTTCTCCTAGACTAGTTGCCTCACCAAGGCTGAAAAACCTAGTCTGCCCTACTATTTACCCCTAGGTGGAGGGGGGATTATTGGATTCATACCTTTCCCAAGGGTATTAGTGCTATGTGAAATACAATCAGTCTCGTCTAGGATTTGAACTCGTGTCGCCGTGTCCATTTCCTAAGACGATAACCATTACACCACCAGATTTATGTATTATGGGTACTTTCCACAGATACAGTTAGTATAGTATATTCATACATAGGTAATATTACGGATGGGTGCTGTTGTTGAGTTGCGGCGGCCTCAAGATTGTCATCAATCAATGGGTACATGGGTCTGACGATAAAGAATGTCACAAACCTTGCTCGTACAGGCAGAATGACCTGTAGAGTTCAAGCATGATTTTAATATAATCACGTGTGAACTTTCGCGTGCTACACTATTGTTTTCACTGGTGATCATCAAGCCTTCAGGAACCTTCAAATTGATCCATCAAATCGCTATATAAGAAATCAAGTAACAAGATTTTGGGGGTTCAAGGCAGGTTTCTAAACAGGTTCAACAGAAAGGTATGAACCCCCTTATCCTTCCAGTTACAGGTTAAAAAGCATTACTGCTGTTCTTCTATAATGATAGCTTTGGCATTAGATACTCCATGAAGGTATGAACCCCCCTTATCTTCCCAGGTATGGGTTAAATTGTACCACTACTGTTCTTCTAAATGGATGGCTCTGACATTAAATAGCTTACAAAGTTTGATATGCCATTAAACAAAGAAACCAAACCAAATCTTTCTAATTAAGTATAATATTTTATTTCATTAAAACTTAAATAATTATTTGGTGTTATTAATTTCTAATGTTATTGTCTTATTCTTAAATGTATTAAAACCAATTCTTTGTAAAATTTTATATAGAAATCAATTAAAATAAGATAAAAATAAGTGAAATCTTTTTATATGCATTCTTATTTAGTTTCAGTTGTCTTTCTAATTTGGGGTGTCCTTGTAGTGTAAAGGTTAAAGCGATGGCCTGCAGAATCGTAGTAAGCTAATTTAAGCTCCAGTTGCGCTATTATGTTCACTTTCGGACAAATACCCTTGGGAAAGGTATGAACCCCCTTATCCTCCCAGCTATGGGTTATATAGTGTCACTGCTGTTCTTCTAGAAGTATAGCTTTGGCATTAAATAACCCATGAAGGTTGATATGCCATTAAACAAAGAAACCAAACCAATCAATATCAGTCAATATCAAAAATAGTTTCTATAAATTTCTGAGATAAAGCCTGATAATTTTTATCTCTTAGATTATTCGGACTATTGTCTTCGTCTTTATTGTTATATTCACAATGTTTGGGCCAATGTGTTCTTTGGCCTTCTTCAGATGTTTCCTATCTAACTCAGGAGTTTAGATGGAACTTTGAACCGAACTCTACATTTGATCTGCAGGGGTAGGTTTTTCTAATTCCATTAACCATGATTGGGCACAAGTTTTAAGCTATAGTAAATATTCTTTGTTATTTACCTGTAGTTGGGATTGAACCTGCAATCTCCAGGTGATTTCACTCAGAAGCACTTCTCAACCAAACGCCTATATCCATTATACTATGTGTCCTGCTGGACAATTCAGATTGAACTTCTCCACCCACTCAACTCCCTACTATGATGTATTCAACTGAAATACAAACTTTATTAGATATACTGCATAACCCCACCTCGCAAAAAAAAAAAGCCAATTATAATAATAATAATAATAATAAAAAAATACCCCACCCTTATGAATGCCTGTCTGCCTCAACTAGCTTTTACTATCCGCAGACAGTGTAAGTTTATCCTCATAAAAGCATCTAATAAAAAAAAATGTTCAATATTATTTCACTATCAAACTTGGATTTACCAATGTAATACTAGTATATTGTGGACTCTTTCCATTAGCATTTGGCAAGAGGGAGTGGTGTAGTGGAGAATGTAGTAAGAACTCCAGTCATGTTATTACGTTCACTTTCAGACAAATACAGAAGGTAGGTTTCCCCTTATTCACCCAGCTATAGGTTAAATAGAATCACTATTGTTTCTCTACAAGAATGGATTCATCTTTAAATAACCCAAAAAGGTTTATATGCCATTAAACAAAGAACACTAACTAAACCAAAGGTATTTCCTTACACCAGTTAACATTTGAATAGTTTTAAAATTTTTTATCTGAAATGCTTAGTCTGTGGTTGCTCAAAATTATTTCGTAACATTTCCAATGTACAGGATGATTGAAAAGTAATAATTCTTACAAAAAATATAAGTCTTTTAAAATATGGGGCTGCTTTACGATCTTCCTGTTTATATATATATATATATATATATATATATATATATATATAGTTAAGGTGCCCGTAGTGTAATGGTTATCGTCGTAGGAAATGGATATGGCGACACGAGTTCAAATCCTAGACGAGACTGATTGCATTTCACATAGCACTAATACCCCTGGGAAAGGTATGAATCCAATTATTCTCCCTCCAGCTATGGGTAAATAGTAAGGCAGACAAGGTTCTTCAGCCTTGGTGAGGCAACTAGTCTAGGAGAAGGAAAACTCCGAATTCAAACCTGTTAAATTCTGCTTAAAAATTGACCTTGTGTCATATCCTGGTTGAGCAGAGAGGTTGGTATATATATATACCACAGCTCTCTGCCGATACAGGATGTAGGCTTGAAGACCTCCTGGGAGTGATGGACAATAGAGACGGGTGGTGAGAGAGAGTCAGGGAGATCTATGCTAGCAGCACGACATGATGATGATGATGATATATTCAAAATTTTACTGCAATTTATATGAAGGAAGCTTAAAAAGCCATTAACTTGGTCTCTAAACAAGTCCCACCAAAATATTATGATGCCCCACGTCAGGAATTAGTTTTAGAAGAACAATTGTTGTACTATTTAATCCATAGACGGGTCATACTTTTCCCAAGGGTATTAGTGTGAAAGTGAATGGAACAGTGCGACTAGAGATTGAACTTGCTTCCTACAATGTTGTTGGCTAGCTCGTTAGCCACTACACTATGAGGACTCTCTCAGTTTTTTAGACTCTCATACATTGGTTACGATTTCCGGCCCATTGGCATAATGGCCCAGAAGACTGGGGTTCAATCCCAGGTTGAGTCATATCAAAGACTCAAAAAATGATTCTTGATGCCTCCTTGCCTAACACTCAGCATTATAAGGTACAAATTAAGTGGAGCAACCCAGGGAAAGGAGTAGCACCCTCCCCTATGTCTTGGTTTAGCTACTGAAAAGGGAGCCTTCAGGTCACTCTCGACCATGGTTTGCCAACTTACTAACTTTTAGATTTGAAGCATTTTAATCGGTAAAATCTTAAACCTTAAAACCATTAGTCTAATGGTCTACCTATCTATCACTTTTAGGATGATATGTTTTTGTTGTTTATATCACTTTTCCAGTCTCGTCTAGGATTAGAACTTGTATCACCGTGTTCATTTCCTGAGTTGTATATAGGTTGTCCTGTCTTTGCTCATCCATATGAAGGGGTCCACAGGAGTATATTGCTTAGGATGGCATCAGAATTTTAGAAAAACCAAAATGGGGTACCGTCCAAAATCAGTTGGGAACCACTGCTCTAAAAGGATAGCTTTGGCATTAAATAACCCACAATCAATTGATTTTTTTAAGCTATTTTATCTTTAAAAAAGTCAAAATCAAAAGTGTGCCTTTAAATCATCATATTCTATATTTTATATAATACATACATACATACATATATATATATATATATATATATATATATATATATATATATATACACACATTTGAAAGTATTGATACACAGAGATAGATTGATAGATAGATATATACGTATATCTGAAAGTACTGATATAAATACATAAACTGATAGATAAATAGATAGATACATGCATGTATATATATATATATATATATATATATATATATATATATATATATATATATCTGCTACAGAGAGATAAATAAATTGGTAGGTACATATATACATTTGTCTGAAAGTACTGATATCGATACATAAATTGATAGATAGATAGATAGATAGATGCGTATATATATATATATATATATATATATATATATATATATATATCTGTAATGTACTGCTACAGAGAGATAAATAAATTGATAGGTACATATATACATCTGTCTGAAAGTACTGATATAAATACATAAATTGATAGATAGATTGAAATATAGATAGATAGATGTATACATATATTTGAAAATACTGAGATAGCAAGATCGATACAGACATATATACATACATCTGAAAATTCTGATACAGATAGATAGATACATACATATATATCAATGTTAGATTGATTGATTGAGAGACACATACATATATATACATACATATTGTGATAGATAGATAGATATGAACATACTGAGATAGATAGATAGATCTGAAAGTACTGAGATAGATAGATAGATAGATAGATAGATAGATAGATAGATAGATAGATACCAATGAACATAGAATGTTAGATTGATTGATAGGGAGAAACATACATATATACATACATATTGTGATAGATAGATAGATAGATAGATAAGTACAGACTTAGATAGATAGATAGATAGATAGATAGATAGATAGATAGATGTTGAGCCAAAAGTAGAGGGATATTAAATTATGTAAACAAGTGTATTCATTTATTCTATGTAAGATAATACAAAATACATATGATAATTAATTTATACCAATACAATACAAAAACTGATTTTTTTCTCAGTGTAGGTTCTCAAATTGCTGTCCATTACTATCTATAATATAAACTTTATTCAACTTACTGCACACCAACTTTTGGCTACTTCAGCTCTGTGGGTGGGTGTATGTATATATATATGTCTGTATGTATATTCTGTTCTATATATGTAAATATGATATGTGATTTTTTTCTTAAAGTTTTGTTTTTCTTGTGCATTTTCCTTTATTGAATCTCATGTTCCTTTTTTCCTTTTTTCTAATTCAGCCATCGGGTTTTTCACTCATCTTCTATGCATTCTGTGACAGCATCATACACAGAAGAGACAGCAGTTTCTCCAAAATCAGTCCAAAATCTCAGGTAGGAAAGAATGATTTATATATATTTATATATATATTTCATTAAACAATATAGACATTCTTTGTCTACACATTTTTGTATATATCCTTTGAAGTTGCGTTATTGATTTTATGGTATCTGGCAGGAATTGGTTAATGAAACTCCCAGAATTAACTGGTTCCTTAGTTCTTTCAGCTCGATTTTGGGCCATCATCGGGGGGGGGGTATATTGTAAAAGTGATGTGAACTTTACTACCTGGTAAGTGTTGAGCATTTATTATTTATACTGGTGTGTTGTTGCATTTATTTTTAAATTTAGTTCTATAAGTAGCAGCAGTAGCTAAAGACATTTAAGTATATTAGTACTGGATTCAAAATTGATTCAATTGTGTTTAGGTAGTTTCTTTCTGATGTGGAGTGCTTCGAGAATCTGTAATTTTTGTTTGTTATTTTGTTGTTCTAGTATACCATAAAATCAATATGGCAACTTAAAAGGATATATACAAAAATGTGTTAACGAAGGATATCTATATTGTTTAATGAAATATATATTAATGAAGACATACACACATACACACACATATACATATATATTAGAGAAAAATGGAAATCTAATGGTATGTAGATATAAGATATGCAAAAGAAAAATATTCAGATGTGTTTTATATATGATTATGTATCAATGTTTCGGATTTTTAAAAACCATCTTTAGGGTACTTATAAAAGTAAGAAAAGTTGGCAACCATAATTGAAGGTGACCAGAAGGCTCCCTTTTCAATAGCTCCTACGCTGATGTGTAAGGTAGAGCACTACTCCATTCCTTGGATTGCTCCACTACTGTTGATCCTTACCTTATAATGCTGAGTGTTAAGCAAGGAGGCATCAAGTACCATTTTTTGCGTCTTTGGTATGACTTGACTTGGGATTGAACTCCCATCTCCTGGACCATTGGTGAACACTCTACCCACTATATTTTTCTGATGACGCATTTAATATCTATTATACCTGAAGATTTAAAAGAAACAAAAACAATGAAAAATTAGCACATTTTCATGTGTTAAAAAAACATCGACAGAATATTTAGTTTTTTCATTTTTTTTATTTATGTATATGTACACTCAGGTTATCTGATGATACCTTGGGTGTGTCAATACAAATGGCCTTTTTATGTATATATATATATATATATATATATATATATATCTAACAGATCTTAATTTAAAATGTTTGAAGTTGAATAAAATTTTTGTTATGTCATTTATGCCCAGACTATTCTATATATATATACATGCATACTTTTCAAGATATCAAGAACTATATATATATATATATATATGCATATAGTAAAGTAAACAGTAAGTAAAGTTGGCGACCGTAATCTTGGACGACCAGAAGGCTCCCTTTTCAATAGCTACTACACCGAGGTGTAGGGGAGGGCACTACTCTTTTCTCTGGATTGCTCCACTTTACCCTTGATATTACCTTATATTGCTGAGTGTTAGGCAAGGAGGTATCAAGTATCATTTTTTGTGTCTTTGGTATGACATGACCTGGGATAGAACCCAGGTCGCCCGGACCATTGGTGGTGATGGTATTAAAAGATGTTGAAACTAAATCATTTAGTCTTGATAAATGCATTTTCATTCTCAATGCTTGAAACCATGTGAGTAAAGTTGGCGACTGTAGTCGAGGGCAACCAGAAGGCTCCCTTTTCAATAGCTACTACACCGAGGTGTAGAGGAGAGCACTACTCCATTTCCTGGATTGCTCCACTTAACCCTTGATATGTACCTTAGCAGGGAGGTATCAAGCACCATTTTTAAAGTCTTTGGTATGATGCGACCTGGGATTGAACCATTGGCGAACCCTCTACCCCCTAGGGCAATTATGTTCAAATTATCAATATCCGGAAGGAACACTTCAAATTATATATATATCATCATGTTGTGCTGCCAGCATGGATCTACCTATACCTCTTTCGCCACCTGTCTCTATCGTCCATTGCTCCCGGCAGGTCTTCCAGGCTATACCCTGTATTGGCACAGAGCTGTTGTATTTAGGTTCTAGCTGGTTGTCCTGCCTTTCCTCGTCCATGTGAAGGGGTCCACAGAAGTATATCACTTATAAGTTTGTCCTTACTTCTTCAGCAGTGTCCCACATGTCTGGTTTGTCTAACTTGCATAGTTTTCATGATAGGTGGTAGGTGGTCATACAGCTGCTGTTTTGTGGGGTGTTGCCTCCAGGACAACTATTAGGGTAACTACTATAGATGAGAATAAAAACACAGCCATCAAAGGATTACCATGACTCATACTCAAACCACTTGATATGTATATGTATATATATACATGCATACATACATATATATATATTATTTGTTTAATTCATTTATTCAATGCTGAGTATGTGTGCATATGCATGTGTGTATTTGCAATAGATAGATAGTTAGATAAAGATCTGTTACATATATATATATATATATATATATATATATATATATATATATATATAAAACAGATCTTAATTCAAAATGTTCCAAATTTTTGCTGTGTCATTTACTCCCAGACTAACCTATATAGATTGTTGTAAATAAGATAGCAGAATCAATTGAGATAGATGGGGAAGGAGAATGAAAGGAAGTGGAGAAAGAGACAGAGACAACTATTACACTGTCTCTTACCCATGGGTATCTACCCTCACCCTATCCCCAAACGTACTTACCCACTACTTATTTGAGTAAAATATAAAACAACTAAGAACCAGGATACTGCAATTCATTTAAAGATTTTAAACTGTGGCCCATTTTCAAAATTTCAGATTTTATAAATGTAAATATATATAAAATATCCAAAGAAGATGATACTATTTGGGAAAATATAAGAGGCTTCTTATAAATCTCCAGGAGTGCTCAATGTATAGTAATTAATGTATAAATTTATTAATTTCATAAAGAACAAATTCATATGACTGAAAAACTCAAAAAAACGTCATTTGGCTATTATAAATTTATTTCAGCTGGTCACTCCATTAGAGAAACCAGCCTCTTCAGATAGCCATCACATGATGGAGAGAAAAAAATTTTCTTAGAAATTATAAGTATTTTTTTAATGGATTCTTACTCATTTAAAAAAGATAAAGTAAGGGTGACAAAAAGATATGGGCTAGAAGTTAGTATCAAAACTGGATGTAATGTCATCGTCTGGTGTCATGTATTCTTATTGTTATGGTTACCTAACTACATAGTAATGGACTATTCCTCCTCAATATATACCGACTCTACTTAACACTTGAGGAGATAATCTCCAAGCTGAGTGGAATGTATGCATTACTCTCTTCGAGGTGCTGGGCTGGGACACACTTCAGTTGGCCATGTTTTATCAGTGCGCAGATCTGGTTGGGTGTGTCCTGGTGGCAGTTGGTCGAGGTTCGCTTTGACCAGCATCCTCGAGCCTCAGGGGGCCATCCCCCCAGGCTCTAACCCTCCTTGGAGGGACTAGGTTCATCACCTGGCGTCTGAGGTGCCCCTTTTTAGGTGAATGTCAATGGAGCTGAAGGCATTTTTAGGAATGCCGGGCGTGTCTGGGCTACGGCCCTGTGCCCCGACCCACCTAAAAAAAGGCCTTGTGCCATACTCGTCCAGTTGGTGGGATGGGATATAAATACCGATAATCTCCAAGCTGCTTGACAGTACCGGAAGGACATTCCTAACTGTTGTATAACAGCTGTATTCTGTATATTTGTTCTATTATTGTAATATATTTGTTTCAACCTACCTCTCTTGTCTGTAGGTCTTCATTTTGACCACTAAACACTACAACACTCATGTATCTAAAAAAATTTAACTAAACTTACTTCAAGAGACTAATGATTTCTTGAGTCATCTCTGTTTCAAGCTTTCTTTTTTGGTTATAAAAACTATATATATGTTTGTATATATATATATATATATATATATATATATATATATATATATATATATAAGTATTATTTGGTCCAGTTAAATGAGAGTTGAGAGTAATTCCATCAGGACAAGAAAACTATTCAAAAGCGAACATTTAAATTTTCCTGGTAAATATCATATATACGTACAAATCATTAAAAGTGTAAATATCATATATACGTACTAATCATAAAATAAATGTAAATATCATATATACGTACTAATCATAAAATAAATGTAAATATCATATATACGTACTAATCATAAAATAAATGTAAATATCATATATACGTACTAATCATAAAATAAATGTAAATATCATATATACGTACTAATCATTAAAAGTGTAACTGATTAATAGGCTCAAAAATAAATTTGATTTTAAAAAAAAGTTAAATTTAATTAAATCTTGAAATTAATTTAATATAATTATTACTGTATTGTTACGTTAATTTATTGAATAAAGTTATTTTTCCAATTTAGTATTAAATCTGTAGTTTTAAGTCGAAAAATAATTAGAATTTAAAAAAAAAAAAAAAATTTTTTTAAATTAATTTACTATAATTCCAACCGACAATAAAATAAAAAACCCGGAAGTGGGCTAAATGAGGAGATAACTCTTCACCTCTCTTCTATCCCCTCCCACCCTTCTTTTCTGTGTCTATTCTGATTTATTTTATCCATAAGATCTGAAGAAGTCCTGTTAAATTTTTTTCGGGTTTTTTGATTTTATCAGAAACACATAACAGGATGGAAATAAATTTATAATTCTAATGCGACTGGTCTGTGTTTTTTTCTTAATGAAATATATATATATATATATATATGTGTGTGTGTGTATGTGTGAGTGTGTGTGGTGTGTGTGTGTGTAGTTAGGCAGCAGTTGTTCATTTAAGCATATTTCATTAAATAGTAAAGACAAATTTTGCCCATATAATTTATTTAAGATCCTTTCAAGTTTCCTGATAAGTGTCTTGGTTTCAGGTTGGAATTGGTGGGTGAATTTACCAAAATTGTCCCGAGCACTTTTGGACCCTTCAGAGGCCATATTATGTGCTTTGGTATTTAGGGTGATAATTTTTTCTCTATTGAAGTTAATTTGTCTTTTTACAAGACTACAGCAATACTTTTGGTTGTCAGTATTGTGGTGAGCTGCAGGATCATGTATCTTGAAGTATGTATTGTTAGGCAGCAGTCGTTCATTAAAGCATGTTTCATTAAATACTAAAGACAAATTTTGTCAGTATAAATTATTTAAGATCCTTTTGAGTTTCCTGATAAGTGTCTTGGTTTCAGGTTGGAATTGGTAGATGAATTTACCAAAATTGTCCTGAGCGCTTTTTTTAATATTTTTAATATTCTGTATTCCTTGAAAGTATTCTATTTCTGTTGATAGCGTTCTCTTTTAAATTCATCAGCAACTCAGTTTTTATCCAACTCTGCATTTGCATATTCTTGTTATGTTATAAAAACTTCCAAAACTCATTTAAAAAAAACAACATTCCTTACACAAGCAAGCAACCCCTGAAGATGGCCTATGAAGGGTCTGAAAGCACTTGGGACAATTTTGGTAAATTCATTCACTAATTCCAACCTGGAACCATTATACTTATCAGGAAACTCAAAAGGATCTTAAATAAATTATACAGACAAAATTTGTCTTTAATATTTCATGAAACATGCATGTTTATATATATATATATATATATATATATATATATATATATAAAGTTTTTACATTTTAAAATGTTTTTCTTTACTTATCAAAATTTCTTGAATGAAGTATTTTTATTATTGATAACTTCAGTCTAATTTTTTCTTCTGCTTATTTTACAATGTTCTTATTTTTGATTCTATAATCATTAGATAATCAACAAGAGGGTCTTATATGCAAATTTGAGATATCTGATTAGCTAATATTAATCCATCCATATACCATAAACATTGCATACTTGTAGTTATGGCGGTGACTTGGTGTAATGGTTATCATTCTGAGTTCACATCCTGGACGAGGCTGTTTGCATTTTACATAGCACTCATCATCATTATCATGTCGTGCCGCATGCACGGATATCCCTGACCCTCTCTTGCCCCTTCTCCCTATCATTCATCGCCTCTGGCAGGTCTTCAGGGCCACATCCCGTATCCTCACATAGCTGCTGGATGTATGTTCAAGCTGGTCATCCTACTTTTGCCTGGCCATATGTGGGGGTCCATAGGAGTACATCACTTATGGGCTCGTCCCTGCTTCTCTAGCAGTGACCTGCATGTCTGGTTCATCTAACTTGGATAGTTTTCGTGATGGGAGGCAGGTGGCCGTATAGTTGGTGCCTTGTGGGATGTTGCCACCAGGACTTGTTCAATATTGCTTGCAACATTCTTGTGTAATTGCCATCTAGCTTCTTCTCCAGCCGTTTAGTTAGCGTCCAAGTAGTGCATCCATACAGCAGTATCGATACAACTGCTGCTTGGCAGAAACTGCGTTTCATTTTATCAGTCAGGTCTGATTTCCATATGATCAATAGCCTATCGATAGCTGTCCATGCCTTCATTAGC
>CAUZXS010006581.1:122500-152942 GCA_963585895.1 Sepioteuthis lessoniana
TATAAATTTGGTCATCTTCTTGTTATTTAATAATTTACTGGTAAATATGTTTTTATGATTCAAACTGGATAGTGCTGCAAAGCAATCTTTTAGTTTATAAATATTCTGTTTTTGTAGTACTCACAGAGAATCTACATTAATATTTTTTCTTACTATTGCTGTAGGTGGGGGTCATAATTTATTAGCCCAGAGGGCCTCTTAAAGACCAAATTCAGTCCTGTGTGTACTGATTTATAGGCGATACGGTATAAAATCCAGATATATCGACAGAAAATTGTATTTATGAATTGTATTTTCTTTTTTTTACAATTTGAATTTTGTTTTTAAGATTGTGATTTTGAGGAATGTATTTTCTTTTTTAAGATTTTTTTTTTTAATCATTTTCCTTTTTTGCTTATTATTTGCTTCTTTTTTTTTTTCTTTTTTGTTTGTTTTTTTTAAATCATTTGTTCTTTTTTTTTTTCTTCTTTTTTCTTTTATTCCTCTTTTAGTAATGACCAGTTATTAAATTACAATGGTAGATTCTCCACCCCCTGATCTCAAGCCTGAACAGCTCACAACTAGGCAAGTAACTTGCAACACCAACAGCAACCTCCCACCCCCTGCGATTGCAACAGATTAGAGCCATAACACTCACCCCCATGTTGTTTTCCTTATTTGTATGTTTCACAACTTCTATTTTTGAAGAAATCTTTGAAAAAATGTAACTATTTTTGTCCCATGATATGGGACATTGGTTGTAAAACATTGTCCATATGTCCCATAATATTGTGACATTTGCACATACATTTCACACGCTAAATGTAACAATTATTATGGGACAAATTGTTCATATGTCCCATAATACTAGTGACATTTGCATATAAATTTTATACAATAAATGTAACAATTATTATGGGACAGATGTGGTAAAACATTGTTCATATGTCCCATAATACTTGTGATATTTGCACATACATTTCACATGCTAAATGTAACAATTATTATGGGACAAATGTAGTAAAACATTGTTCATATGTCCCATAATACTTGTGACATTTGTATATAAATTTTATAAACTAAATGTAACACTTATTATGAGACAGTTATAGTAAAACATTGTTTATATGTCCCGTAATAGTTGTGACTTTTGCACATACATTTAACACTCTATATGTAACAATTATTATGGGACAGATGTAGTAAAACATTGTCTATATGTCCCGTTGTTGAACAGAGATAAAACAATTCTGGTCTCATTTTCTTCTGCTTCTCCTTTCACTATTTGCTTACCAAGTCGGATGGGGCTGTTGAATACACCGACTACTTTTCTGCAGAGGAGTAAGACCCCCACCCCCAACGAGTGTCCTGGATATGACACTAAACAATCTGATGGTGAGGTTCCAGTGATGCTGGAGGTTTGGGGAATGTGGAGCATCTCTTCATTGCTATTGCTCCCAGGTCTACTCTGGCCCGGAATGGTAGCACCTGATAGGGCCCCTTGCCCAGTCGGCTGGGGCTGTAGAATACACCAACTGCTTCTCTGCAGAGGGGTAAGACCACCCCCAACGAGTGTCCTGGATATGACACTAAACAATCTGATGGTGAGGTTCCAGTGATGCTGGGGGTTTGGGGAATGTGGTGCATCTCTTCATTGCCTTTGCTCCCAGGTCTACTCTGGCCCGGAATGGTAGCACCTGATAGGGCCCTATCTATGGATTAAATAGAACTAAACTACATACTTATGCTAAACTGAATTGTTTGAATTAGAACTGTTTAACTAAACTGAATAGCTTAAATAGAAATGTTTTTGACAATTAAACTGTACTTAGATTTAAATAGCGTACTTATGCTAGACTGAATTGTTTGAAATGGAACTGTTTTTGACACTGAAATTGTACTTACACTAAATTGGATTGTTTAATCTAGAACTGTTTTGACATTTAACTGTGTATAAACAAAATCTGTACTTATACTAAACTGAATTAGCTTAACTAGAACTATTTTGACAATTAAACTGTGTACTCATACTAAACTGAATTGTTTGAAATAGAGCCGAGAACTTGCGCAAAAATGGATTTGGCGTTAAATAACCTACAAAGGTTGATATGCCATAAAACCCAACCAACTATTCACTATTTGCATCAGTCATCATAATATTTACAACAAATGGTACAGCTGCAATAATAATAATAATGATAGATCTATATAATATATGAAAATACATTGAAAAGATCCAAGATATGGCTCTAACGGCATCAGCGTGGATCTGGCAATCCCACAGAGTGACAACAATCTGACAAAGTTTGGTGGTGTCGTGAGATACTGCTGGGGCGCTCTGGGTTAGTGGTAATGATGCTTCGGCCCCGAAACCATGCCTGAATCCAGAGTCATCATCTGATGAAGGCTTTGTTAGACGCAATGCTGTTGTATAAACATCAGTTATTGTATGATACCTACTATATATATATATATATATACATATATATATATATATATATATATATATATTTATATATATGGAAGAAAATAATGGATAGTAATCCAACAGTTTGTGAAGAAAAATTGACAACAAGTAATCCAAATAGAAAGGGGAGATTTATTGAGAAACAAATTTGACACTATAGCGTTTCGGTTCTGCTGAACCATCATCAGGGCTATCAGGGGTTATATTAGTGATGTTAAGTATAGATGGATGTATAAAAAGTGTAAAAATATATAAAAATTTGGAAAAGTTGAATAACAAGAAAAGTTGGCTGTTTATGACAAGAAAAATTGTCCGTTTGATACATATATATATATATATATATATATATACCTTGACTTTCATGTTACTATAGAGCTTCATAATAGCTGTAACATTTTCTTTAAGGAGACGATAAGCTAGAAGTATTTGTTCTATCTTTCCTCTCCTCTGTGTATGGAATCAAATCCCTCAGAGATAGAGACACAGACTTCTTTGACATTGCTGCTAGAGTTCCGCAATGAGATACATTAACACCCTATCTGCTTATAATCTGCCTAGACTGCATACTTTGAAGATCGATAGATATAATTAAAGAAACTGGCTTTACACTAAAAAAAATAAGCAAGAAGCAGACGATATCCTGCTGAAACTATAATGGACGCATAGTACGCAGATGACAGAGCACTTTTGGTAAACACACCAGTCCAAGCCAAATCCCTGCTGCATAGCCTGGAGCAGGCAGCAGGAGACATTGGTCTCTACATGCAAAAATTGGATTATTATAATGTAGTTGTTTATTATTACTTCACTAAGTTTGTATGTCAGGTTATTATTTTTATGCTTATATACTAAGTCACCCTAAAGAAGGTAAGTCGGTCACTACAAGCAAAAAGTTACCAAATTTCTAGTCCTCATGGTGTAGTATCTAGAAAAAATGTATCATCATCTTGTCGTGCCATCAGCACAGATATCCCTGACCCTTTCTTGCCACCTCTCCCTATCGTTCATCACTTTCGGCAGGTCCTTAGGGCTACACCCCGTATCCTCACAGAGCTGCTATATGTAGGTTTGAGCTGGCTGCCCTGCTTTTGCACGGCCATGTGAAGGGGCCCATAGGAGTACATCACTTATGAGCTCGTCCCTACTTCCCCAGCAGCATCCTGCATGTCTGCTTTGTCTAATTTGGATAGTTTTCGTGATGGGTGCCAGAAAAAAAATTTGAAATCTCCTTCTAAATGAAACCAGGAGATTCCTCATGGGGAAATGATTAACATGCTGGACTGTGACATTGTTGTGAGTGAGTTCAAACTCCAGTCACGCTATTAGATTCACTTTTGAACTAATATCCTTGGGAAAGGCATGAACTCCCTTATCCCTCTGCTGTGGGTTAAATAGTATCATTGTTGTTCTTCTACAAGGATGGCTTTGGCTTTAAATAACCCATGAAGGTTGATATGCCATTACACAAAAAGATCATGCCAAACTAAATATAAGTTCTCTAAAAATGATTACACCTTTGATATGCCTTAATAATAATAAGTAAAAGTAAAGTTGGCGATCGTTGTCGAGGACGACAAGAAGGCTTCTTTTTCAATAGCTACTCCTTTCCCAGGATTGCTCCACTTTACCCTTGATACGTACCTTATATTGCTGAGTTTTAAGCAAGGAGGTATTAAGTAGCATTTTCAAAGTCTTTTCTATGACGCGAACGCAACCTGAGATTGAACCCCGGTCTCCCGGACCATTGGCAAACACTCTACCCTCCAAACCAATGAGCTGGTTGCTTAATAATAATTATAATGATAATAATAGTAATAATAATACAAAGAAGAATAGATAAGACGCAACAAAACAGCTAAAACAGGTTATGTGGTGATAGAGACAAAACAGTCAATCGCATAATAAGTGAATGCAGCAAAGTAGCACAGAAAGAGTATAAGACTAGACATGAATGGGTAGGAAAGATGATCTGTGGGAATTGTACAAGAAATTGAAGTTTGACCATGCAAACAAATAGTATATGCGCAACCCAACATCTGTCCTGGAGAATGAGATCCACAAACTCCTCAGGGATTTTGGTTTTGTTTATGTTTTTTTTTGTTTAATGGTATATCAACCTTCTCGGGTTATTTAATGCCAAAGCCATCCTTCTAGAAGAACAGTAGTGATACTATTTAATCCATAGCTCGGAGGATAAGAGGTTCATGCCTTTCCCAAGGGTATTAGTCTGAAAGTGAATGTAATAGCATGACTGGAGTTTGAACTCACTTACTTTGAGGTTGCAGTCTAACATAGAGGGATAAGAGGGTTCATGCCTTTCCCAAAAGTATTAGTCTGAAAGTGAATGTAATAGCATTACTGGAGTTTGAACTCACTTACTTTGAGGTTGTAGTCCAACATAGAGGGATAAAGGGGTTCATGCCTTTCCCAAGGGTATAAGTCTGAAAGTGAATGTAATAGCATGACTGGAGTTTGAACTCACTTACTTTGAGGTTGTAGACCAACATAGAGGGATAAAGGGGTTCATGCCTTTCCCAAGGGTATAAGTCTGAAACTGAATGTAATAGCATGACTGGAGTTTGAACTCACTTACTTTGAAGTTGCAGTCTAATGTAGAGGGATAAGGGGTTTCATGCCTTTCCCAAGGGTATTAGTCTGAAAGTGAATGTAATAGCTTGACTGGACTTCAAACTCACTTACTATGATTCTGCTGTCTATCACTTTAATCATTACACCATGAGGACCCACCCCCTCTGGGATTTTGAGATACAAACGGATCCCCTAATCCTGGCCAGACAACCAGACCGTGTAAAAAATTGTGAACTTTGGTGTCCCAGCTGACCACGGAGTGAGATTGAAAGAAAGCAAAAAGAAGGATAAGTACCTCGACCTTGCTTGAGAATTGAAAAAACTGTAGAACATAAAAGTCATGATTATACTAATTGTAATTGGTACTCTAGGTACAGTCACCAAAGAATTAGTACAAGGACTTGGAGGACATGAAAATAAGAGTATGAGTGGAGACCATCCAAACTACTGCATTGTTGAGATCGGCTAGAATACTGAGAAGAGTCCTGGAGACTTGAGGAGACTTGCTGTCATTCAAATTTCAGAGAAAAACCATCGGCTAACACTGGTGTGAAAAACTTAAAAAGGAGTAATTATAATAATAAATAAACTAGAATCCATCCTTGGGAATGAGATGTGTTAGATTCTCGGGGATTTGAGACACAAATGAATCATTTAATCCTGATCAGAAGACCAGACCTAGTGTCAAATTAACAAGAAAAAAAAATAACTTGTCACCTAGTGGATTTTGCCGTTCATGCGGACCACAGAATGGAAATAAAGGAAAGTGAAGTGATAAAGAAATACTAGGATCTTGCCAGAGAACTAAAAAAAAAACAGTAGAAAATGGGGATGACTGTGATACCAATTGTAATTGGTGCACTTGGAACAGTTCCCAAATGCTTGGAAAGAAGACTGAAGGAACTAAGATCACAGTATTGTTTTGATCAGTTAGAATACTGAAAAGAGTCCTGGAGAGTGGAGAAGACTTGCAGCCACTCAAACTCTAGTGAAAGATTATCTAACACTGGTGTGAAAAACTTGGAAACAGTCATGTAGTAACTGGTACATTTAGAATGGTACCCAAAGACTTGGAAAAAGACTGGAGGAATTGGAAATCAGTAGAAGAATGAAAACCATCCAGACTACAGCATTGTTAAGATCACTTAGAATACTGAGAAGAGTCCTGGAGACATGAGGAAACTTGCTGTCACTCAGATTCCAGTGAAAGACCACCAGCTAGAATACTGAGAAGAGTCATGGAGACATGAGGAGACTTGCTGTCACTCAAATTCCAGTGAAAGACCACCTGCTAGAATACTGAGAAGAGTCCTAGAGACATGAGGAGACTTGCTGTCGCTCAAATTCCAGTGAAAGACCACCAGCTAGAATACTGAGAAGAGTCGTGGAGACATGAGGAGACTTGCTGTCACTCAGATTTCAGTGAAAGACCACCTGCTAGAATACTGAGAAGAGTCGTGGAGACATGAGGAGACTTGCTGTCACTCAGATTTCAGTGAAAGACCACCTGCTAGAATACTGAGAAGAGTCGTGGAGACATGAGGAGACTTGCTGTCACTCAGATTCCAGTGAAAGACCACCAGCTAGAATACTGAGAAGAGTCCTAGAGACATGAGGAGCTTTGCTGTCACTCAAATTCCAGTGAAATACCACCAGCTAGAATACTGAGAAGAGTTATGGAGACATGAGGAGACTTGCTGTCACTCAGATTTCAGTGAAAGACCACCAGCTAGAATACTGAGGGAGAGCTGTGGAGAAATGAGGAGACTTGCTGTCACTCAGATTCCAGTAAAAATCCACCAGCTAGAATACTAAGAAGAGTCGTGGGCATATGAGGAGACTTGCTGTCACTCAGATTCCAGTGAAAGACCACCTGCTAGAATACTGAGAAGAGTCCTGGAGACATGAGGAGACTTGCTTTTGGCATAAAAAACTTCCAAGGTGTTAAATAATAATAATAATAATAATAATAGGAAAGCTGGATTCTAAAAAAATATGTAGACTTTGTCAGAGAACTAAAATGTTGTAGAGCATGAAGGTAAAAGTTATACCAACCATGGTTGGATATTTTGGAACAATCCTGAAAAAAAAAACTGGAAAAGAAGCTGGGAGAACAAGAAATCCGCCAAAGCACTGAGGCCGTTAAGATTACAAGTCTGCTGAGATCTGTCAAAATACTTAGAACCCTGGAGAGTTGAAGAAACTTCCTGTCACTCAGAGTTCTATGAAAACCATAATTTACTACTGGAGTGCAAAACAATAATAACAATCATCATCATCATCATCATATCGTGCTGGCAGCACGGATATCCCTGACCCTCTCTCGCCACTCCTCCCTATCGTTCATCGCCCTAGGTAGGTCTTCAGGACAACAACCTGTATCCTCACATAGCTGCTGAATGTACGTTCGTGCTGGTTGTCCTGCTTTTGCGCGGCCGTGTGTGGGGATCCATAAGAGTACATCTCTTATGAGTTCATCTCTGCTTCTCCATGCAGGACATAATAACAATAATGAAGATAATTGTCTTTAGGAGTGTACATAGAATAAGTTTTGAATCAAAACAGAAAATGAGGGAGTTCTTATGGTTAAATTGTTGGACAGAGGCCTCAGAGAAAGTGAGTCCAAACTCCAGTTGTGCAATTATGTGGTGCATTCAATAATTTTCCAGACTTTTTTTGTACAGGCATTTAAAATTGTCATAGACTCTTGAAAATTCAGTATGTTGTTGCTATACATCTTATGAGATGACTGACCAATTTATATGATTTCAGCTTCAAATGAACAGCTACAGCAGCAATTGGAATACACCCTACTAAAGCCTCATTGTCACAGCTGGTGAATTTCAAAAATGCAATCTGGATGTGAGGACACTTTAGAAGAACAATATGTAATAAAATTCTGTTTTAAACTTGAACAAAAATGCTAAAGAAACGTATGGAATGCTTTAGACTGCTTTTCAACCATCTTGCATGAATCGAGCATTAGTTTTTGAGTGGCATCAGAGATTCAAGAAAGTCTGTGAGATGATGAGAGGTGTGGGAGGAGTAAGGAAGTCAATACACCCGAGTTGATTGGCCAAAGGGTTAGGGTTAGGGTTACTATGTTGAAGTTTTAAGGGAGTTCAGGAAGGGATTACGTCGGAAAAGGCCAGCACTCTTCAAATCGGGTCAGTGGCATTTCGACCAGGACAATGCACCAGTCCACAATTCCATCCTTGTCACGGACTATTTGACCAAGATGGACATCAAGACAGTTCCTCACCTTCCCTATAGTCCAGACCTTGCTCCCTATGACTTTTGGTTATTCCCTAAGCTCAGAGGCTGTCATTATGAGATAATTGAGGAGATGAAAGAGGCTGTGACAAAGGTCATTGACACGCTCACACAAGAGGACTTCTATGGGGCCTTCCAGAGTTTGCTGGAATGGTACAACAAGTGCATTGTAGCCAGAGGAGTTTACTTCAAAGGGGACTAGAGTTTTATGTGTGTACTATCAATAAAAGTGCCCATACAAAAAAAATCTGGAAACTTATTTAATGATCCTCGTATATTCACTTTCAGACTAATACCCTTGGGGAAGCTATGAACCTCCTTATCCCCTCCCAGCTATGGGTTAAATAGTATCACTGCTATTCTGCATGGATAGTTTTAGGGATTAAATAACCCATGAAGGTTGGTATTACATTAAACAAAGAACTCAAACCATGACTGAAGCTGTATTTGCCAATGAACGATAAATGGAACATTAATTTTCATTACTACACTTACTCTAGCAAGTTTTCACACAATATCAAAAGAGAAATTTTAGTCGTGCTTCTCTTTTGATATTGTGGGAAAAAAACAAAAAAAGAACCTCTTGTATTTCACAGTCATTTCAAGACGTAAATACAAACCGTTTTCAATTTACCTTCCAATTCTGAAGGGAAGTTGAGGAGATCCAAAGGCTTCCTTTTCGATAGCTACTACACCGAGGTGTAGGGGAGGGTGCTGCTCCTTTTCCTGGATTGCTCCATTTTACCCTTGATCCATACCTAATAATGCTGCTTGTTAAGCAAGGAAGCATCAAGTACTATTTTTTGAATCTTGATATGACTCGACCTGGGATTGAAACCCAGTCTTCCAGGCCATTGGCAAACACTCTACCCACAAGGGCAATGGTCAGAAACAGAATTTGGCATTAAATAGTCCACAAATGTTGATATCCCATGAAATATGACCAACCGAACCAACCAAGAGTGTTTCCATATATATATATATATATATAGTTTTTCGATATATATATATATATATATATATATAAAAGTACAGTAGGCGAACTTAGTTGAGGGCGACCCTAAGGCTCCCTTTTCAATGGCTACTACACCAAGATGTAGGGGAAGGCACTACTTCTTTCCCTGGATTGCTCCACTTTACCCTTGATTCTTACTCTATAATACTAAGTGCAAAGCAAGGAGGCATCAAGTACCCTTTTTTGAGTCTTTGGTATGATTCAATTTGGGATTAAAACCCAGTCTCCCAGACCATTGGCAAACACTATACACTGGCTGAATACATAGATGCATTAGTCATATGATAATGTAGATATTTTCTGCTTTTACAAACTTATAAATATACTGGTGGAATACATAGATATATTAGTCATATGATACTAAAAATATTTTCAGCCAGTATATTTATATGCTTGTAAAAGCAGAAAATAACCGGCTCATTAACCAAGTGGGTAGAGTGTTCGCCAATGGTTTGGGAGACCTGGGTTCAATCCAAGGTCACGTCATACCAAAGACTTTAAAAATGCTATTTGATACCTCCTTGCTTAGCACTCAGCAATATAAGGTACGTATCAAGGGTAAAGTGGAGCAATCCAGGGAAAGGAGTAGTGCCCTCCCCTACACCTCGGTGTAGTAGCTATTGAAAAGGGAGCCTTCTGGTCGCCCTCGACTAAAGGGAGACAACTTTACTTACTTATTGTACATCTATCCAGTTAACTTATATCCTTATCCTATTTACCCAACCCCTCCACTCGGGCAGGATATGACACAAGGTCAATTTTTTAAGCAGAATTTAACAGGTTTGAATTCAGAGTTTTCCTTCTCCTAGATGAGTTGCCTCACCAAAGCTGAAGAACCTAGTCTTCCCTACTATTTACCCATAGCTGGAGGGAGAATAATTGGATTCATACCTTTCCCAAGGGTATTAGTGCTATGTGAAATGCAATCAGTGTCGTCCAGGATTTGAACTTGTGTCACCGCGTCCTTTTCCTACGATGATAACCATTACACCACGGGCACCTCCTTCAACCTCTCCGCTCGGGCAGGATTTGACACAAGGTCAATTTTTTAAGCAGAGTTTAACAGGTTTAAATTCAGAGTTTTCCTTCTCCTAGACTAGTTGCTTCACCAAGGCTGAAGAAACCAGTCTGCCCTTCTATTTACCCATAGCTGGAGGGAGAATAATTGGATTCATACCTTTCCTAAGGGTATTAGTGCTATGTGAAATGCAATCAGTGTCGTCCAGGATTTGAACTCGTGTCACCGTGTCCATTTCCTACGACAGTAACCGTTACACCACGGGCATGCTTATAAAAGCTGAAAATATTGATATTTTCATGCAAATGATATATCTATGTATTCAGCCATGGTATTTCTATGCTTGTAAGTGCTGTCAATTTTTATATTATCACATGACTAATGCAGCTATGTATTTTGTCTGTGTATATACGAAGAAGATCCCTCAGGCATTGCGGTTTACGTGCTAGGTTGAAACACAATAGTCAGCAAGTTCAAACTCCAGTCATGCTATTACGTTTTCTTTTGGACTAATACTTTTAGGAAAGGCATTACCCCCCTTAGCCAAGCTATGGGTTAAACAGTACTCCTTGGACCTCTTCACAAGGCCGTGTAAAAGCAGGGCGGCTAGCTCGAATCTACATACAGCAGCTCTATAAGAATATGAGGACCTACCGGAAGTGATGAACGTTAGGGAGGGGTGGCGAGAGAGGGTCAGGGATATCCGTGCTGATGGTGAGACAAGATGATGATAATGAAATAAAGAAAATAAACCAAACTAGTGTATTTGTATGCTTGTAAAAGCTAAAAATATCTATTTTGCTACCATGTTTTATATATCTATATATCTAACTCATATATTTGTAAAAGCTGAAAATATCTACATTCTCTGGTGATGACATAACTATATGTTCAGCGAGTGTACTTGTATGCTTGTAAAAGCTGAAAATATCTATTTTGCTTCCATGTTTTACATATCTATATATCTATATATCTAACTCGTATATTTGTATACTTGCAAAAACTGAAAAACTTGCAAAAACTGAAAATATCTTCCCTCTCATACAATTAACATATCCACATATTTACCTAGTGCACTTGCATGTTTATGAAAGCTGAAAATATCTATATTCTCTCACACTTAGCATCTCTATATAGCTAGTGTATTTGCATGCATGTAAAAACGGCATCTTTATGCTAAACTGAATTGCTTGAAATAGAAATGTTTTTGACAATTAAACCGTACTTATATTTAAACTGTGTGCTTATACTAAACTGAATTATTTGAAATAGAACTGTTTTTTGAAATTGAAACTGTATTTACACTAAACTGAATTGTTTAACATAGAACTGTTTTGACATTTAAGTGTGTGCAAAACAAAATCTGTACTTATATTAAATTGAATTAGCTGAAGTAGAACTGCTTGACTAAACTGAATTGCTAGAAATAAAAATGTATTTCACAATTAAACTATACTTACATTTAAACTGCGTGCTTATGCTAAACTGAATTGTTTGAAATTTAACTGTTTTTGACATTGAAACTATACCTACACTAAACTGAATTTTTATACATAAATGTTTGAACAAACTGAATAGTTTGAAATAGAAATGTTTTTGACAATTAAACTGTGTACTCATGCGAAACTGAATTGTTTGAAATAGAACTGATTATTTACATAAAAATGGATTTGGCATTAAATAACCTACAAAGGTTGATATGCCATAAAACCAAACCAACCAACCAACCATGCTTGTAAAAGCTGAAAATATTACCAGTGAGTAAATAACAGTATAAATGACTTTCTTGTTCCCATCTTCTAAATACACTAGTATATCAAGTCAGTATTCTTTTAAAAGCTGAAATATCTATATTCTCACACACTTAGCATATTAACATATTTGACTACTGTATTTGTATGCTTGTAAAAGCTGTAAATATCACCAGAGAATAATCAACAGCATGATTAGCTTGCTTGTTCTCATCCTCTGAATGTACGTGTATATCAACCCAATTTATATACATGCTTGTAAAAGCCCACTGCATCTGCATTGACGCATGCTATTTCACATATTTAGTTAGTGAACTAATATACTTGTAAAATCTGAAGGTATCTTCTTATAATCATAACATCTGTGACATGCAGACATTGTAAATAGCTGAATTTGTACACTAACTGCCAAATTCCTGAGCCGTATTTGTAAATACAACTGGAGAAGACAGCAACACATTCCTACACGCACAGACTTAGTCACTCACCAGAACATCCACCCAGACAGACAAAAGCCAACTGCACAATTTCGCGGTTCCACACCCACTTGCATATAATGGTTGATTATGTCTCACCAGGCAAGCATCCCCACCTTGCTCTGATCGCAGCCTCTGTGTACACCCACAATTCGGTTTCTTTCACAAATCAATAACAGCTATGAAAATGTTATCTGGCACCATTTTCTATAAAAGGATATTTTTAAACCTTCTAGTAGTGATATGCCCTATTTCCTTTTTTCATGTGTACTGTTCTGCAAAAAGAAATAAAAGAAGACATTCTATCTACATCCGTTTCAGTTTAATTTACGACGGGGCACCAAGAATAAAGATATATACCTAAGAATATGTTTTTATATTTAACCATGTCTGTATTTATAGATACACAGATTTTACAAACATGAAAATAGCTCAGGTGGGTTTATGAGAAATGGATTAAATCAGTACATTCCTGCTAAATAATTATTTGCTTGCGCACAGTTATATAGAATCAAGTAACTAATATGGGGAGTCTACCATTATGAAATGGCTAAAGGGCGAGACTGTGGCCGTGGAATAAGCAAGTTCGACCTCCAGTCACATTATCATATTCACTTTTGGACTAATACCCTTGGGAAAGGCATGAACCCCCTTATTACCCCAGTTTCTCTGCTATTCTTCTACAAGGATAGCTTTGGCATTAAATAATCCACAAAAGTTGATATGTCATTAACCAAAGAAACCAAAACCAATCTTCACAGAGTACTCTTTTTTGTGGCCTTGAGCCAGACTAAATAAGTCTCAATAAAAATAGCAGGTTTAGCTACTTGAATGTAGTAAGATCAACCTTCACAGAGTTCTCATCTCTTGCGGCCTTGAGCCTGACTAAATAAGTCAATATGAATAGTAGGTTTAGCTACTTGAATGTAGTAAGATCAATCTTCACAGAGTGCTCATCTCTTGCGGCCTTGAGCCAGACTAAATAAGTCTCAATAAGAATAGTAGGTTGAGCTGTTTAAATGTAGTGAGATCAATCTTCACAGAGTGCTCATCTCTTGTGACCCTGAGCCAGACTAAATAAGTCTCAATAAGAATAGTAAGTTGAGCTACTTGAATGTAGGAAGATCAATCTTCACAGAGTGCTCATCTCTTGCAGCCTTGAGCCAGACTAAATAAGTCTCAATAAGAATAGTAGGTTGAGCTGTTTAAATGTAGTGAGATCAATCTTCACAGAGTGCTCATCTCTTGTGACCCTGAGCCAGACTAAATAAGTCTCAATAAGAATAGTAGGTTGAGCTACTTGAATGTAGCAAGATCAATCTTCACAGAGTGCTCATCTTTTGCGCCTTGAGCCAGACTAAATAAGTCAATATGATTAGTAGGTTTAGCTACTTGAATGTAGTAAGATCAATCTTCACAGAGCGCTCATCTCTTGCGGCCTTGAGCCAGACTAAATAAGTCTCAATAAGAATAGTAGGTTGAGCTGTTTAAATGTAGTGAGATCCATCTTCACAGAGTGCTCATCTCTTGTGACCCTGAGCCAGACTAAATAAGTCTCAATAAGAATAATAGGTTTAGCTGAATTGATTTTTTTGTTTTTATTATTTGCCAATTGAATTTTTGTGTTGACTGTTGCATAATCTACTCACTTGGTAAATAAATCCGACTTGAAACTGGGGAAATTCCATGATTAAATCGGAGGTTATTATTGTAATTCTTCTTGATAAATCTGTGAATGATCAAACGGTGATTAACTTAATATTTATTTTATTATATACAATGCCTAATTCAAATGGTTTAGAAATAAAATTTAAGTGTCTTAGGCAATGATAATTAAAACAAAATATAACTGTTGTTATCAAATAATACTACTTAGTTATTATAATTATTATCATATATTATGCTCACAAGAGAAGTATAAACTTACTAAACTTATATATATATATATATATTAGTTAAGATAATATAGACATTTATTTGTTTTGGTTTAGTTTGGTTTGGTTGGGTTTTATGGCATATCAACCATTGTAGGTTATTTAATGCCAAATCCTCTTTATACATATATATTAAATATATATGATTTGGTTGGGTTGGGTTTTATGGCATATCAACCATTGTAGGTTATTTAATGCCAAATCCTCTTTATACATATATATTAAATATATATGATTTGGTTTGGTTGGGTTTTATGACATATCAACCATTGTAGGTTATTTAATGTCAAATCCTCTTTATACATATATATTAAATATATATGATTTGGTTGGGTTGGGTTTTATGGCATATCAACCATTGTAGGTTATTTAATGCCAAATCTTCTTTATACATATATATTAGATATATATGATTTGGTTTGGTTGTGTTTTATGGCATATCAACCATTGTAGGTTATTTAATGCCAAATCCTCTTTATACATATATATTAAATATATATGATTTGGTTGGGTTGGGTTTTATGGCATATCAACCATTGTAGGTTATTTAATGCCAAATCTTCTTTATACATATATATTAGATATATATGATTTGGTTTGGTTGGGTTTTATGGCATATCAACCATTGTAGGTTATTTAATGCCAAATCCTCTTTATACATATATATTAAATATATATGATTTGGTTTGGTTGGGTTTTATGGCATATCAACCATTGTAGGTTATTTAATGCCAAATCCTCTTTATACATATATATTAAATATATATGATTTGGTTTGGTTGGGTTTTATGGCATATCAACCATTGTAGGTTATTTAATGCCAAATCCTCTTTATACATATGTATTAAATATATATGATTTGGTTTGGTTGGGTTTTATGGCATATCAATCATTGTAGGTTATTTAATGCCAAATCCTCTTTATACATACATATTTAATATATATGATTTTTAAGCACATTTTGTTGATAATATTTTTAAACTAATTCTTTTTCCCACATTTAAAGGGTTCCAAGTATTGCTATGTATCATTAACAATTCAATTAAACATCAGACATTTTTTCACAAACAGTTAAATGATCAAACTGTTCTATTTCAAACAATTTACTTTAGCATAAGTGATTTGTTTGAACACAGTTTAGATATCAAACAGTTCTATTTGATCCATAGACAGGACCCTATCAGGTGCTACCATTCTGAGTCTGAGTGGACCTGGGAGTGATGGCAATGAATGGGTCCTCTGCATTCTCCAAAGCTTCAATATTACTGGAGTCTCACCATCAGATTGTTTTTCTTGTCACTGAAAAATCAAAACTTTAAAAAAATTGTATTATTTTACATTTGTAGTATGAGCATTAATCAATAGAGGTTCATAAACATTAATCTCTCAACAACGTTCTTTAACTTGTAAGTCCTCATAGAAATGTACTAATGTGTTTTTAGCATGTATAGATAAGTAGTTAACTCATTGTAACTGTTGTACTCCCCACATAATGGACCCACCCTCCTCCATAAATACATGTCAACTAGAGCGTTAGGCAGAGTTAACCAAATCAGCATGACACAATCACGTGTGATACCATCTGCATAGTGGATGGATAGTCACTACCCCACTGGACTCTCAGGTTCCTATCAACTAACTACAGTTTAACCAAGTTCAATTGTATCTTGTTTCTGTTACTTGAATATATATGTTTTTCTATCAAACCTTTTTTGCGTTCACCGTGTCTTTCTTTTGTCAGCAACACAACAGTAACTGAGCTCAAACCCTGGAGGAGGCTACTTGCATTTCATTTCACTAGGGGAAGATATAAATCTATCTCTTCTCCCTTCCCCTCAGCTATGGGTAAAGAGTGCAACAGAATGGGCTCTCTAGCCTTGTAGATAGGCAAATCAATTTTGGAAATGGTTGTTGCTGATAAGGAAGATATTTTATCAAGTGTCCACTCACCAAGTACTAATATTGGCCTTAGTATATCCATGATAGACTTACACTAAACACAATGGAAGACTGCACACATAACTACACTTAACTATTTATTTTTGGTTGGTTGGTTGGTTGGTTGGTTTCTTTCATTTAATGGCATATCAACCTTTGTGGGTTATTTAATGCCAAAGCCATACTTGTTGGACAGTAGTGGTACTATATATCCCACAGCTAGGGGGATATGCCTTTCCCAAGGGTATTTGTCTGAAAGTGAATATAATAGCATGATTGGTGTTGGAACATTTTTATGATGTGGTTGCAGTCCAGCATATTTCCCACTATGCCATGGGTTTCTTCCACTCACACACACACACACACACACATATATATATATATATATATAAAATATGAGTCAGCTTTACTGTTTATTGTCTTATACTTTTAACAGCTCAGCCCAACCAACAAAAGGTCAAATTTCAGCATGAAATTGACATTTAATCTGGAGTTTATGAAAAGGAAAAGAAAAAAAATTTGAAATCAGGTTATTGTCTCCGTAAAAGGAAATTATCTCAAAACCAATTAAGAAATTTGAGACAGGAAGACGTTGTTTCTTGTCGATTTAATTTTATATTAGCATTTATGCTGAGGAAAACTTCTTTATACTCACAGTTACCTCCCTTTGATATTACATGTGTAATTATTTTAGTTAGAGTCTGAGAAAGTTGGTAAGCTGTAAGTCATTGTTAATGGCTTGACTGATTATTTAGGGGAGATGATATATCCTGTCCCACTATTTCTTTTGCCTTTTTCTCTGTCTCTGTCATAAGGAAATGTTCAGAGTATGACATTTAACTGCATTCTTAGAGTTTTGTGGAGAATAGAGACTTATTAGAGACCCATCTATGCGTCAAATAGATCTGTTTGAAAATTATTTGTATTAAATAGGAATACTTGAAACCATATAGTAAAGTAAGTAAAGTTAGCAACTGTAGTCGAGGGTGACTCGAAGACACCATTTTCAATAGCTTCTACACCATGGTGTAGGGTAGGGCAATACTCTATTTCCTGGATTCCTCCATTTTACTCTTGATCCTTACCTTATAATGCTGAGTGTTAAGCAAGGCGGAATCAAGTATCTTTTTTTAAGTCTTTGGTATGACTCGACCTAGGATTGAACACTGGTCTCCCTTGCCCAGTAGGCTGGGGCTGTAGAATACACCGACTGAACCACTGCAGAGGTTAAGACCCTCCCAATAATTGTCCTGGATATGACACTAAACAATCCGATCGTGAGGTTCCAGTGATGCTGGAGCTTTGGGAAAATGGAGCATGCCTTTATTGCCATTGCTCCCAGGTCCAATCTGGCCCTGCTTGGTAGCATCTGATAAGGCCCTATCTATGGGTCAAATAGAACTAATAGCATATTTAAGCTAAACTGAATTGTTTGATTAAACTGAATAGCTTGAAATAGAAATGTTTTTGACAATTAAACTCTACTTTCATTTAAACTGTGTACTTATGCTAAACTGCATTATTTGAAATGGAACTGTTTTTAACATTGAAAATGTATTTACACTAAACTGAATTATTTAATATAGAACTGTTTTGACATTTAACTATGTGTAAAGAAAATCTGTACTTATACTAAACTGAATTAGCTGAATTAGAACTGCATGACTAAACTAAATAGCTTGAAATAGAAATGTTTTTCACAATCAAACTGTACTTACATTTAAACTGCGTACTTATCCTAAATTGAATTGTTTGAAATAGAACTGTTTATTGTATAAAAATGGATTTGGCATTAAATAACCTACAAAGGTTGATATGCCATAAAACCCAACCAACTAACCAACCTGATCTCCCAAACCACTGGCAAACACTCTCCTCATTAGGCCAAATTATTTGAATTAAATTGCTCTGATCCAGAGTTGTTGGGGGAGTCTCTTTAGCACAGTGTGGGAGACCTCATCATATAGAAGATAATGTTTGAACTCCTGTCACTCTATTACAGTCACTTTTGGACTAATACTCTTTGAAAAGGTTTGAATCCCCTTTTTCTCCCATCAATAGGTTAAATAATACCACTACTGTTCTAAAAGGTTGATATACCATTAAACAATGAAACCAAACAAAACCAACCTGAGTGGTAGTACCTGTTAGTGTCCCATCTATGGGTCGAATAGATCTTTTAAAATTATTAGTATTAGATAGGAATACTTGAACTCATATAATTGGTTTCGTTTGGTTGTTTAGGTTTTATGGCATATCAACCTTTGTAAGTTATTTAATGCCGAATCCATTTTTATGCAAATAGTTGTATTTTAAACAATTCAGTTTAGCATGAGTAAATAGTTTAATTGTCAAAAACATTTCTATTTCAAGCTATTCAGTTTAGTCAAACAGTTCTAATTCAGCTAATTCAGTTTTGTATAAGTACAGATTTTGTTTACACGCAGTTAAATGTCAAAACAGTTCTATATTAGACAACTCAGTTTAGTGTAAGTACAGTTTCAATGTCAAAAACAGTTCTATTTCAAACAATTCAGTCTAGCATAAGCATGCAGTTTAAATGTAAGTACAGTTTAATTGTCAAAAACATTTCTATTTCAAGCTATTCAGTTTTGTCAAGCAGTTCTAATCCAAACAATTCAGCTTAGCGTAAGTATACAGTTAGTTCTATTTAACCCATAGATAGGGCCCTATCAGGTGCTACCATTCCAGGCTGGAGTGGACCTGGGAGTAATGGCAATGAAGGGGTACTCCGCATTCTCTAAAGCTGCAACCTCATAATCAGATTGTTTAGTGTCATATCAGGACACTCATTGGTGGGGGGGGATCTTATCTCTCTGCAGAGGGGCAGTCGGTGTATTCTACAGCCCCAGCCAACTGGGCAATCATATAATTGTGTGCATACATATATTATTAGTAACATATAGGAATAATTTTGAGGTGCCCGCGGTGTAATGGTTATCATCGTAGGAAATGTACACGGCGACACGAGTTCAAATCCTGGACGAGACTGATTGCATTCCACATAGCACTAATACCCTTGGGAAAGGTATGAATCCAAATATTCTCCCTCTAGCTATGGGCAAATAGTAGGGCAGACTAGGTTCTTCAGCCTTGGTGAGGCAACTAGTCTAGGAGAAGGAAAACTCTGAATTCAAACCTGTTAAACTCCGCTTAAAAATTGACCTTGTGTCATATCCTGCCCGGGCAGAGGGGTTGGGTAAATATGAATTGGAATAATTTCCTGAAAAACCATATAACTCCTTTCAAATTATTGGTATTAGATAAAATACTTGAAATTGTATAATTGTCTATGAATTATAAATATTCTTGCAAATTATTGGAGTTAAGTCAAATACTTGAAAAAATATAATTGTCTCATCCTTATCCTCAAGTCATACAACTGACATAGAGTCCCTTGACTGTCCCCATCAATCTCTATCAACTATTGCTCCTGGGAAGTATTCTAGATGGCATCCAGAGTCTGCACAGACCTGATGTATAGAGGGATAAGGGGGTTCATGCCTATTAGTCTGAAAGTGAATGTAATAGCATGACTGGAGTTTGAAATCACCTACTTCGAGGTTGCAGTCTAACATAGAGGGATAAGGGGTTTCATGCCTTTCCCAAGGGTATTAGTCTGAAAGTGAATGTAATAGCATGACTGGAGTTTGAAATCACTTATTTTGAGGTTGCAGTCTAACATAGAGGGATCAGGGGGTTCATGCCTTTCCCAAAGGTATTAGTCTAAAAGTGAATGTAATAGCATGACTGGAGTTTGAACTCACTTACTTTGAGGCTGCAGTCTAACATAGTCTTTGCTTGTTAGCCAACACTAGAAAGTCCATAAGAGAACATCACTTATGAGATTGTCCTTAATTCTCCAGCACTGCCCAACATGTCTTGTTTTGCGAGATGGGAGGCAAGTGGTCATATAGCTGCTGTTTTGTGGAGTGTTGCTTCCAGGATTTGTTCAAAAAAGTGCGTAGCATTCTTATATAGTTCCTATCTGAATTTTTCTACAAGTATTTTGAAAGTCTAGGTGCATCCATACCGTAGTACTGACATAGCTGCAGCTTGAAAGAAGTCCTGTTTTATCTTTGAGAGATCAGATTTCCATATGATTAACTAGTCCACTGGAGCTTCACTATCAAATGCAGTTTAGTGTTATACTTAGAATGCCCCCCCACCAGATTTTAGGGGGCAATTGTCCTCTTTTTCAAAGGATACAATAAGTGTATTCTGTGCCCTGTTTAAAGAGTCGATCCTTTGGCTTATCGCATACATATATTGTTATGGCATTACAAACAGTATGATTTATGCTATCTTCTTTCCGGCCAGGACCAGGATCACTTTTGAGACAATTATTCCCAAACCACCGACAAAAATAAAAGATAACCTCTGACATTTTCATGCAGACTCGACGTAAAGTCTGTTCTTGAAAAGTTTTTTTTTTTTGTTGTTGTTTTATCCCAAGTTTACTTTCTCCAATCATTTCCATTCAAATCAGGTTTGACAAGTTAATACTCATGAAATTGAAAGCATTCTAGATTGAATGGCAATGCTTCCTCTTGAGAATGGTAAACAGCAGTTCCATAATCATATCAGATGGTTGAAACAGTGATTTTCAGAGTTGAAAACATGGCATTATTGTTAAACACATAACATATGTCACATTTTGAGGTTTCAGGTTTCTTTGTTTAATAGCATATCAACCTTTGTAGGTTATTTAATGCCAAAGCCATTCTCCTAGAAGAACAGTAGTGGTACTATTTAACCCATAGCTGGGAGGATAAGGGTACTTGTCCGAAAGTGAACATAATAGGACAACTAGAGTTCAAACTTGCTTACTATGATTCGACTGTCCATCGCTTTAACAATTACACCATGAGGACATCCCCGTCACATTTTGAAAATCAGAAAAAGATTAATTGAGCCATTTTCCTGCAACTGTTGTTTGTTGTGAAAACATTGACATCTGTCATTTGCGCTAACAATATGTCCATAACGTTCTTTGGCGGCTTTGTAAATAGCAGAGGAATTAAGTGGGGGAGGATGATGACAAAGACTGATTTGATTTCTCTCGTTTTATTTGACTTTGTTCTCATGTAAATAAATACTGCGTCCTTTTTTTTTTCATTAAAAATATACAAAACAATTTCTATTTGAATTCCAATGCATATCGGATACCAACTATTGCTAACTGAATAAATCTAACATTCCCAGAAGAAAACCACAGGGTGCATTGTTGAAATGTCATAAAAGATAGAAAAACAATAGAGATATTACATTATTCAGGAAAAAAAAAAAATATATATATATATGCTTTTTTTTACAAACAAATCTTGCTGTGGGGAGTTTTTGTGGTGTAGTGGCTAGCATGCCAGACTGCAACATCATTGTGACTGAGTTCAAACCCTAGTCATGCTATTAAGTTCATTTTCGGACTAATACCCTAGGGAAAGGCATGAACCCTCTTATCCCTCTATGTTAGACTGCAGCTTTGAAGTAAGTGAGTTCAAACTCCCGTCATGCTATTACATTCATTTTTAGACTAGTACCCTTGGGAAAGGCATGAACCCTCTTATCCCTCTATACTAGACTGCAGCCTCAAGAAACCAAACTAAATCAAACAAATATAGATGTATTGCGTTATACATGAGAATAAAATCTAGGCTTTTTATTTACCAAAATGGAAGGGTTACATTATTAAAGAAAATGTATATCGACATATATATAAAATCAATATAGCACAGACATAAAATCAGTCGTAATTGGTGACAATTTGTCACGCGCCTCACTAAACAGACGAATGTGGCACAAGGCCTTTTTTAAGGTGGGTCTTGGCACAGGATTATAGCCCAGACATGCCTGGCATTCCCAAAAATGCCTTGGGCCCTGCCAGCATTCCCTTAAAAAGTGGCACCTCAGAGTGACCAGGCGATAAACCTAGCCTCTCTGAGGAAGGTTAGAGTCTGGGGGGACGGCCTCCTGAGGCTCAAAGAATAAGTCAGTTTTGGCTGCATGACACGAATGCTAGGCCTTCTGGCACCCACACCCGGCAGCCTTGACCAACTAGTATCTCCACCAGGTACCACACCTGATCAGATCCCTGCCGTCATCACCACGGCCTGGCAAAGTGTAAGTAACACAAGTGCAAATTAGTAGCAATTGGTGATTGTTAGTTACTCATCAATCTGATAGATTCCATTAACAAGAAACTAACAATCACCAAGTACCATTGACTCTGTGCCCGTGGTGTAATGGTTATTGTCATAGGAAATGGACACGGCGACACGAGTTCAAATCCTGGATGAGATTGATTGCATTTCACATAGCACTAATACCCTTGGGAAAGGTATGAATCCAATTATTCTCCCTCCAGCTATGGGTAAATAGTAGGACAGACTGGGTTCTTCAGCCTTGGTAAGGCATCTAGTCTAGGAGAAAGAAAACTCTGAATTCAAACCTGTTAAGCTCCGTTTAAAAATTGACCTTGTGTCATATCAAATTTTGATCTCTGTATATTCTATCACTGATATTGAGCACTCCTTATCTATAAATATGGCACATTATTGATTTATATATTATTATTATGATAAAATTTAAATTATTTATTATCCAAATAACATGTTAGCCCCCTCTGCTCACGCCTATGAGTGAAATAATTTGTAATTTGATTTCCAACTTATTCTTATTTTTATCTTTTTATTGTTTATTTTTTATTTTATTTTTATTTTCTAATTTTTATTTTTTAATTCCTTTATTTTATCTTCTGAATATGAACTGTAACTCCACATTTGCTACTCTGCAACGAGAGAGAAGCATGTAAAGAGTCATCTGATGAGATGGAGAATATAGTAATAATATTCTCCGCCGAAATAAATTTATTATGACAACTTAACCGAGTTTGAGTCTCCATTAAATTGTACTATATATATATATATATATATATATATATATATATATATATATATATATATAGGCAGCATTTCTTCATTGATACATATTTGATTGAACATTATAGACATATTTTGTTCACAGATTTTTTTGTTAATCCTTTCGAATTGCTGAATTGATCTTATGATATTCGGTGGGAATTGGTTGATAAACCTTCCATAGTTAGTTGTTTCCCAAGTACTTTCTACCCAATTTTTTTGTTGTAGGTCCAAAAAAAGAATAAAAATATTTAAAAATGAGTAGGTCCACAAAGAGATTTGTATTTTTTTAGAAAAATATACAAATATCTTCGTGGACCAACTCATTTTAAAATATATATATATATATATATATATATATATATATATATATGTATATATATATATATTATTGAAAAATAATCATTATATTATTAATATTACACACACACACATATATATTTATATATATATATCATTATTATTAATATATATATATATTATTGAAAAATAATCATTATATTATTATTATTATTACCACACACACACACACACACACACACATATATATCTATCTATCTATATATATATATATACACACATATATTTATTATTAATATATATATATATATATATATATATATCATTGATAAATAATCATTATGTCATTATTATTACACACACACACACACACACATATATATATATATATATATATCATTATTATTAATATATATATATGTTATTGATAAATAATCATTATATTATTATTATTACACACACACTCATATATATATATATATATATATGTATTAATAATAATGATATATATATATATATATATATATATATATATCATTATTATTAATACATACATATATAATAAATATATTCATATATATTATATATCAGTATTATATATATTTTTATTATTATTACTACTATTATTATTAATAATAATACTTATATATATATATATATGTATATATCAAACTACATTATTGATATGCATATATATACATATATCATTATTATCATTATTAATAATAATAATATATTAAATGAATAAAGATCTCATTATCAATTATGATATATCATAACAATGTTGGTTGTCACTAAATCACTTGGTGGGTTTGTGTCGAACCAAGTGCAATATAATATGGAGAGTGCTCAATATTTTATTATTTTTATATTATATATATATATATATATACATATATATAAAGAAAGAGTGAGAGTGGACTGTATTAAATACAAGATGTCATCGTAGACCAATGAGTATGGTAATTTGAGGTTTTGAGGGAATTGTCTTATACGTTTTCACCTGCAAAACAGCCAAAACCCCACAATCCAATCAATTGGCACCCCTCCCCATCAGTCGCTGCCCAATCAATTTCGCCCCCCACACACACACCTCCAATTTCCATATACTGATTTCTCCTAGCAACGCTATGAAATCCTCCTGATTTGCTTAGATGTTGACATAAATTATTCACATTTCTGCCGTGTTAACATAGCAATAAACTTTATTGGCCTTCACACACACACTCTTCAAAATGAGAAATTTTATAAAAGGTTTAGCAAGTCATCGCTAGCTCAGTTGTTTCGAGTGCTACACAACTTATCAATGTTTAATCTATAACCCTTTTGGACTTCTTTGTTTCAGTGGCGGGAAGAGATTTGCTGTTTTTTTGTTTTTGTATTTTTATGACTATGGGTTATTTAAAGCCAAATCCATCCTTGAAGAAGAACAACAGTTATACTATTTAACCCATATCTAAGTGGATACCTTTTGCAAAGGTATTTGTTCAAAATAGCCAGCCTGGAGTTTGAACTTGCTTACTTTAGGTCTACAGATAAGCAATGGGAGGAGGAGAAAGAAGAGAAAAATACACACTGAACATTCCTCATTGATGAATGTTTAATTTGTATATTAATTAAATTGTTGTTGTTTTTTATTAAATTTGAGTTTAATTAAATTGATATTCATCAAGCTGAGCTGACAAAATGTCATAGAAATCTTTTTGCTTCAGATCTCTCTCTCTCTCTCTCTCTCTCTATCTCTCTCTCTCTCTCATTAATAGACACCAATTTTAGAAATGAGGCTGGTTGGTTATTATCTGTGCTCCTGTCACAAATCTGACCCAGTATTCTTTCACGGAAGAAGACCCTCCAGCAGGTCACAAAAAAAAAAGTTTGTGCCTTAACTTAGAATCAGTTTGTTTGTTTGGGTTTTATGGCATATCAAACTTTGTAGGTTATTTTATGCCAAATCCATTTTTATACAAATAAACAGTTCTATTTCAAACAATTCAGTTTAGCATAAATAAACAGTTTAATTGTCAAAAACATTTCTATTTCAAGCTATTCAAGTTACTCAAACAGTTCTATTTCAAACAATTCAGTTTAGTATAAGTATAGTTTTGTTTAGACACAGTTAAATGTCAAAACTGTTCTTGTTCAAACAATTCAGTTTAGCTTAAGTGCAGTTTCAATGTCAAAAACTGTCCCATTTCAAACAGTTTAGTTTAGCATAAGTACGCAGTCTAAATGTCAAAACAGTTCTATTTCAAGCAATTCAGTTTAGCATAAGAACACAGTTTAGTTCTATTTGACCCATAGATGGGACCTTGTCAGCTGTTACTACTCTGGGCCAGACTGGGAGTGATGGCAATGAAAGGGTACTCTGCATTCCCCAAAGCTCCAGCACTACTGGAATCTCACGATCAGGCTGTTTAGTGTTATATCCAGGACAGTCGTTGTGGGGGGGATCTTACCCCTCTATAGCCCCAGCCGATCGGGCAAGTGCGTAGTATCAGTCAAACTGTGGCTTTTTATTATCTGTCTGAATTTTTAAGGTGAGGTTTGATGTGCAATATTTTGTGTGTAATTTTTTGGACTGTTGTCCTCATCTTCATTGCTGTTAGTTGTCACACAATGTTTTGGCCGCTGTATCCTCCAGCCTTCCTCTGGTGTCTCTTGTTTATCTGGATACAGAAATGATTCAACCTGGGAAATCATTTTTCCAGTTTGAAAAAGAAAATTGTTTTTAAAGAAAATTACTTTAACAATGTCAAGAATAACTGATGCCATTAGATTTTATGTTTCAAATTCATCCCATGGCACTTCTCGAGAAACTTCTTTGTAATGCTTCTTAGATTGATAGGTGGGAAAAACAATGACGTCATTATATGAACAACATCTTCGTATCTCTCAAACGCCTTGTTTGATCAACTGTCAAACTTTAAAAATGACTTCCCAGGTTGAATCATTTCCATACCCAGATAAACAAGGGACACCTGAAGAAGACGGTTGGTTTGTTGGTTAGGTTTTATGGCATATCAACTTTTGTAGGTTATTTAACGCCAAATCCATTTTTATGTAAATAATCAGTTCTATTTCAAACAATTCAGTTTAGCATGAGTACACAGTTTAATTGTCAAAAACATTTCTATTTCAAGCTATTCAGTTTATTCAAACAGTTATATATAATAATTCAGTTTAGTGTAAGTACAGTTTCAATGTCAAAAACAGTTCTATTTCAAATAATTCAGTTTAGCATAAACACACAGTTTAAATGTAATTACAGTTTAATAGTCTAAAACATTTCTATTTCAAGCTATTCAGTTTAGTCAAACAGTTCTAATTCAGCTAATTCAATTTAGTATAAATACAGATTTTGTTTACACACAGTTAAATTATAAAAAAGTTCTATGTTAAACAATTCAGTTTAGTGTAAATACAGTTTCAATGTCAAAAACAGTTCTATTTCAAATAATTCAGTTTTGCATAAGTACACAGTTTAAATGTAAGTACAGTTTAATAGCCAAAAACATTTCTATTTCAAGCTATTCAGCTTAATCAAACAATTCAGTTTAGCATAAGTATGCCGTTAGTTCTATTTACCCCATAGATAGGGCCCTATCAGGTGCTACCCCGCCAGGCCAGAGTGGACCTCGGAGCAATGGCAATGAAGGGGTACTCCATATTCCCCAAAGCTCCAGCATTACTGGGACCTCACATCAGATCGTTTAGTATCATATCCAGGACACTCATGGGGTGGGGTGGGGGTCTTACCCCTCTGCGGATTTGCAGTCGGTATATTCTACAGCCCCAGCCGACGGAGCAATGAAGAAGATCGGAAAAACATGTTAGAACTAATAACAATAAAGATGAGGACAACTGTCCGAAAAATCACACACAAAGTTTAGATATTGATCATACGTATATCAGTAGATCAATTGGTGTTATGTTTATGTCCTTCAAAATGAATATGACAATCTGAGTTCAAATCCTGGACAAAGCTGTTTGGATTTCATATAGACCAAATACTTTTAGGAAAGGTATGAATCCAACTATTCTCCCTCCAGCCATTGTCAAATAGTAGGGCTGACTGGGCTCTTTAGCCTTGGTATGGCAACCAATCTGGGAGAAGGAAAACTTGGAATTCAAACGTTTTAAACTCTGCTTAAAAAATTTGACTTTGTGTCACCTCCCGATCATTGCGAGGGATTGGTAAATACATACATCAATATAATGTCCTTTTATATATATATATATATATATATATTTATATATACTATTTTTCTTTAGTAAAATGATTAGCATATAATTTCTGTTGTATGCTTAAACTTTCATTTGTTTCTATCGTAAAATATTTAGATTATCTATTAATTACTGAACCGGCTCCTTGGTCTTGTGGGTAGAGTGTTCACCAATGATCCAGGAGGCCTGGTTTCAATCCCAGGTGGCGTCATACCAAAGATTTTAAAAATGGTGCTTGACATCTCCTTGCTTAACGCTCAGCAATATAAGGTACATATCAAGGGTAAAGTGGAGCAATCTAGGGAAAGGAGTAGTGCCCTCCTCTACACCTTGATGTAGTAGCTATTGAAAAGGGAGCTTTGGGTCACCCTCGACTACGGTCACCAACTTTACTTACTTTTTTATTAATTACTGATGACTAATTGTACTATTACTAATAATATATAAATTAGCATATTAGATATTTTTACCAGCCCATTGGCGCGTTTGCCAATGGTCTGGAAGACCGGGGTTCAATCCCAGGTCGAGTCATACCAAAGACTCAAAAAATGGTACTTGATGCTGCCTTGTTTAACACTCAGCACTATAAGGTAGGAATCAAGGGTAAAGTAGAGCAATCCAGGGAATAGAGTAGCACCCTCGGTGTAGTAGCTATAGAGAAGGGAGCCTTTGCTGGAGAAGCAAGGATGAACTCATAAGTGAAGTACTCCAATGGACCCCCGCATATGGCCAAGCAAAAGCAGGATGACCAGCTCAAACATACATACAGCAGCTATGTGAGGATACGAGATGTAGCCCTGAAGACCTGCCAGAGGCGATGAATGATAGGGAGAAGTGGTGAGAGAGGGTCAGGGATATCCGTGCTAGTGGCACGACATGATGATGATGATGATAGCTTGAAAAACAAATGGAAAAAATTCTGAAAAAAAATAGACTATGCTGTTTATCTTCATTTTGTATTTTATAATTTTAAGAATTAATATACAGAAAAACTTAAGGAGAAGGAAAACTCTGAATTCAAACCTGTTTAACTCCGCTTAAAAAATTGACCTTGTGTCACATCCTGCCTGAGCGGAGGGGTTGGGTAAATATGATATACAGAAAAACTTCACATGGCAACAAATGGTAAAAAGAAAAATATTTTTGTTGTTTTTTCATTCATAATCAATTATTTTCTTTTTAACAGCAGCAAGCTAATCAATTTTAAATGTTTTTTTTTTTAGTTTTTTAGTTTTTTTTTTCTTCCATCAGTAAAATTTGCTTCTTTTATTTTATTTATTTATTTTTTTGTAAAAATAAATGAATCTGATGAACTTTAAAAAAAAAATGAATTTGATTATATGAAGCATGGCAGTAATCTTACTTAATCTAATAAATCCTTTTGAGGAAAAGTAGGGATTATCCCCCCCCTGCCTCTTACATACATGACTAAAAGTAGATTTGACACAATGTCAAGTTTTATTCTGTGTTAATGTCATACTTTTTTTGATGACTCATTTTTACAATTATGATCTTATTACTAGTTTGATTTCATCTTTTTAATGTTGCTTTTAAGATGAAGCATTTTGACTTGTATTATTTTATTAATTATCAATCATTCAAGGTTTTCTGACTATTGTCTTCATCTTTATTATTATATTCACAATGTTTCGGCTGATATGTTCTCCGGCCTTCTTCAGGTGTTTCTTGTTGAACTCGGGAGCTTACACGGAACTTTGAACCACGTCCTTTATTTAATCAGCAGGGATCACGTGCTCTGATTCTGTTAACCATAACTAAGTACAAGTGTTAAATATTCCTGTATTGTTACTCGCCTGCTGTCAGGATTGAAGCAGCAACCTCCAGATGATTGTCTCTTTTAGAAGCTTAGGGAACCAACGCCTATAACCGTTACACTATGTGTCCTGCTGGATAATAGAAATGAAGACAATCGTCTGAAAACCCTGAATGTTAAAAATCATCAAGCTTCATCTCAGAAAGTCAGACACCTAAAGAAGGCTAGAGGATATATCGGCTGAAACGTTGTGAATATAACAATGAAGACAGTAGAAAACCTTGAATGATAAAAATCATCAAGCTTCGTCTTTGAAATTCAGACAATTTTTATTAATATCTTATTATTATAGCTTTCAGGATGAAGTATTTTCACTTTTATTGTTTTGAGTAATTTTTTTTATTATTATTTTTGTTGCTTTTATTGTTTTATGAGTAATTTTTTTCTTATTATTTTTGTTGCTTTTTATCCTAACACTGAATCAATAAACTGTTTATCATTTTGATTTTTTTTAATTACTATTTTGATTCCATGTTGCTATTGTTTTGTTTTTTTAATCTCAAAATTCTAGCTAGATGCACTCTTTATTATTCCTATTATTTTATTACTAGTTTTTCTCCATCTTATTATTGTTGCTTTTTTTATCACGTTTCTGGTTCTATGTGCTCTTTATTATTATTATTATTATCATTCGTATTTTCACTCCATCTTATTATTGCTGTGAGTGCATTCTAAAAAAAAATCTCCAGTTAATAAGTGAGAGTAA
>CAUZXS010006582.1:0-10000 GCA_963585895.1 Sepioteuthis lessoniana
AGTAAGTAAGTTAGCGACCATAGTCGAGGGTGACCCGCAGGCTCCCGTTTCGATAGCTACTACACCAAGGTGTAGGGGAGGGCGCTACTCCATTCCCTGTTCTTTGCCCGTACACCTTCAAGGATTCTGCACATGGTTAATATTTGTGAGGTCGTGGATCTATTTCTTCGGAAGCCAGCCATTTTGGTTTTTTCTAAGTATGATGTATATACATACATATTTATATATATACATACATATATACATACATATATATATATATATATACAGACATATATACATACATATATATATATATACAGACATATATACATACATACATATATATTTACATACATGTATATATATATATACATACATATATACATACATATATATATATATATACATACATATATACATACATATATATATATACACACATACATACATACATATATACACACATACATACATACATACATATATATATATATACACACACACACATATATATATATACACACACACACACACATATATATATATATATACACACACACACACACACACATATACACACACACACACACACACACACACACACACATATATATATATACACACACACACACACACACATATATATATATATACACACACACACACACATACATATATATATATATATACACACACACACATATATACACACACACACATATATATATATATATATATATATATATATATATATATATATGCCTCTGCAGAGGGCACTGTATATGCAAGGCCCCGCTGACAGGGAGAGCTTTGGGAAAGGAAACATTGGACAGCCCAAACTTAATAGAATTTGATTATGAGAAACATAATCTCATTCTCTTTTTTCTTTACTCATTGAAACGAGAATATTGCTAACATTTTACCATAGATTAAAAAATGGTTTATATATTTATAATCTTTTATAAGTCTACACAAGTTTGGAATCAATAACACAAGTTTGGAATCAATAAGAATATTTATTCATACAAGCATTCAGCTAAAAACCACTTAGTGTCTATGTTAATCTGACACTGGGGCCATGTTACCAGTAACAGAGAAAAAAATCCCAGTTTAATATTTTTATAATTAAGAAGATTCCGAAATAGCAATACTTGGTCTTTTCCATCATTTTCAAACAAGAAGGTTACTAGTTAGTGTCCCTCCTCACAGCAAGCCTTATAAAATAGGAGTAATTGGTTTCACAGTACCAATATCACAGAACAAAGAAAGACTGCAACACCTAAAACTACCAATGTTGAAAAATAAAAGAACCCAGCAAGTGACAATTGAGGTTTAGTCAAAATTTTTTACAAGTTTAAAAAATAATTAGGAGAGATGCTTCAAAATTGAACAGAAACAACTGTGGGCACGTTATTAGTATTAGATAGAAATACTTGAAACCACACAACTGTGTGCAAATTATTTGTATTAGATAGGAATACTTGATATATAATTGTGTATAAAAAAACTTTAAAGAAACCACTCCACAAAAAAATGGAAGTATAAATGAAGAATGAACACAATTAATTAATCTTTGACATAAAATAACCCTTGATGGGTTGACATGCCATTAAAATCAATCAATCAGTCGGTCAGTCATTAAAATGCTTAAGTTTAAATATTTTGCAGTTAAGATTGATTGGTGTATACGTCATCAGATTATCTCATTTGCATTTTGTTTCTTTTGTAACAATTTTATAAGATACAAACATTGTGATACTTACATAAAGTAAAAAAATAAAATTGGCGACCTTTAGTCGAGGGCGACCTGAAGGCTGTCTTTTTAATAGCTACCACACTGAGGTGTAGAAAAGGGTGCTACTCCATTCCTTGGATTGCTCCACTTTACCCTTGATCCTTACCTTATAAGGCTGAGTGTTAAGCGAGGCGGTATCAAGTACCATTTTTTGAATCTTTGGTATGACTTGACCTAGGATTGAACCCCGTTTCTCCCGGACCACTAGCAAACACTCTACTCATTAGGCCAATTACATAAAAAGATTAAAAAATACAAATATTTGTTTAACAAATAAAAATTTTATTAAGTTTTTATGGTTTCTGAATAAAAAAATGTTGGTTGGTTGGTGTTTTATGCCATATCAACTCTTGTGGACTATTTAATGCCAAATTCTGTTATCATATATATATATATATATATATATATATATATATATACACACACACAAAGAGGTGAGATCCAGGAGAAAAAGAAGAGTTAGTGGTTGTTCCTCTTTTTAACTTGCCGCGACTCAGAGGGAAGTGACATGTTGTTTCTCATTGGTCACCTTCAGTTTAAAAGTTCAGTAGAAGTAGCAGCAGCATTTTGAATTTTTTAGGTGTGTGCTGTGCGTTAGTGAATACATTTTGTTGCAGGATCACCTGCCAAAATAACAGTTTCAGTAAGGTCACTTGGGAGAACGAGTGTGATGTTGAAAGACTCGAAACTTATAAGGACCCCAAGAACATCAATGACGAGGTGATCCTGCATACACTCTTAGTGTATGATTACAACAAAAATATATAATGATTTTGTAAGTGAATAGTTTGTAGGTAACATTATTTTTTAAACAAATTAGAAGTCATTTATTTGCATACAGTTTCAAGAAACTCTAATAATTCTATTTAATATTGATCATTTGTTTGCACAAAGTGAAATGGTTTCAAGTATTCCTATCTAACATTAATAATTCTATCTAATATTAGTCCTTCATTTACACACAGTTAAACGGTTTCAACTATTCCTATGTAACACTAATATTTCTGTTTAATAACACCATCTTGTCAGCTGAGGCTATAGAATATGCTGACTACACCTCTGCATTGGAATAAGAGCCTTACCAATGAATGTCCTAGGTATGACCCTAAACCATTGGATGGTAAGGTTCCAGTCCTGGAGCTTTGAAGAATGTAGAGTACTCTTTAAGTGCCATTACTCCAGTTTCCACTCTGACCCAGAGTGGTAATACATGTTAGGGTCCCATCTATGGGTTGAATAGAACTATTTAATCATTTTCTATACTTAAAACCATTTAACTGTGTGCAAACAAATGAATAATGTTGAATAGAATTATTAGTACTAGATAGCAATACTTGAAATCATTTAATGTCATGGTAACACAGTTAAATGGTTTCAAGTATTGCTACTTCATATTAGTAATTCTATTTATTCTTATGTGATATAAATAATTTGCACATAGCTGTATAGTTTTAAAAAATTAATAATAATGATCTTTAGAAAATGATTGAATAATACTATTTGACCCATACATGGGACCCTAACAGGTATCACCACTCCAGGTCAGAGTGGAGCTGAGAATAATGATAATGAAGATTGAATAATTCTATTTGACTCATAGATGGGACCCTAACAGGTATTACCACTCCAGGTCAGAGTGGAGCTGAGAATAATGGTAATGGTAAGTGGCACTCCTTATTCCCCAAACTCCAAGATTGGAACCTCACTATCAGATGCAGTTTAATGGCATACCCAGGACACACAAAGTCTTATTTTTCTCAATGTGATTGACCTCCACAGTCACCGACTTTTAGCACCTTTAGAACTTGTAGGGAAAGAATAAATAAATAAAAAAAATTAAAATTAAATCTAAAAAAAAAAATAAATAAAAAGAAAACTATTAAATTTGCAGAAACTCCCAGATCCTCTAACAGGAAAAGGAGATGACACATGCATAAAAGAAAAAGGCATTCCTCTTGACAAAGGGGACCAAATATTCTTTCTCTTTCAGGCAGTGACCAGCGGATTGATAACCTTGTGCTGGCATGTCTGGGCACCACGCATACGTCTTTGGATGTAGCGTTGGTTAGCCCCTTTCACCCAGTAACAGCTCTCTCTTGGTCAACATTATGCTGAAATATACAAAACCCACAAATGAACTATAAACTAACTCTTACCGGACTTTGACAAACTTCCAGAAGAAGACTAACCCTTATGGAAGCCCGAAATACCAAGTGTGGACACATACATACATGAAACGAATTAACGTATTTTTGACACCTTAACTGGGGGATTCAACCATTTCAATGTATTCAGGAAAAACTCCCTCATCCACGGAATGGTTGTTGAACCCAGTAAATAAAGGAAAGTATAAAAGAAACGTCTTCGTCTCTTATCTGTTTCTATTTCTATTGTATAATTCTTTTGGGGCTTTCTTGGGCAAGGCATTACGCCGGCCAGTCAATGTGGGGGTAAAATGTAATGTAACCAAAATATGGAGTCAGATATCTAACGCCAATATAACCAACGTAATACCAATGTTACTAACGAAATACCAACGCTACCAATGAAATACCAACACAACCAACGTAATACCAACGCAACCAAAGCAATACCAACGTAACATAAGCCTAAACCCCACAAACTAAAAGGGTTGGGTGTTTGTTTGTCACAAGAACAAAATGAAGAATAAGTTTGGGATAATCGTATAGGTGTAAGGGCTTGACACGATCAGCCAATTAATCAGATTGGGTCTCTCCGACTATCTGTCTAGTCCAGTAAGGGCTAAAGTAGAGTGTTGTGATTCATATGACCACTTAGTTTTCCAGGTCAAGGACTGCTCAGTCATCAGGATTCTATCCTCAAACATCATGAGTTGCTCCTTACAGCCAACACATGCCCTTTTAGGGAGGAGTCTCACCTCAGAGGTGCAGTTAGTGTATTCAACAGCTTCAGTTGACAGGGCAACTATAAAATTGTGCAAAAATTATTAGTATTAGATAAGAGTGTGCTTGAAGTCATACAACTATTTGCAAATTATTTGTATTACATAGGAATACTTGACACCATATAACTGTGTGCAAACAAATGATTACCATTTAATAGAAGTGGTTACTTGAAACCATTTAATTGATTGGTCATGTTTCTTTGTTTAATGGCATATCAACCTTCCTGGGTTATTTAATGCCAAAACCATCCTCGTAGAAAGACATCTGTTGTACTATTTAATTCATAGTTAAGGGGGTTCATGCCTTTCCCAAGAGTAATAGTCTGAAAGTGAATGTAATACCATGACTGAAGTTTGAACTTGCTTACTATAATGATGCAATCCAGTATGTAAGCCACTACGCTATAGACACTTCCCCCATATAATTGTGTTTAAATTATTAGTATTTGCTAGGAATACTTGATGCCATATAAATATAAATTCTTTGCATTAAGAATAATTACTTGAAGTTATAATTGTTTACTAAGGATGATTATTATTTGTTACTTGAAACCATATAACTGTTTGCAAACAAATAATTACTATTTAGAAGATATAATTACTTGAAACCATATAATTATTTGTATTAGATAGGAATACTTGAAACCATATGATTATCTGTATTTGATAGGAATACTTGAAACCATATAATTATTTGTATTCAATAGGAACCATATAATTATTTGTATTAGATAGGAATACTTGAAACCATATAATTATTTGTATTAGATAAGAATACTTGAAACCATATAATTATTTGTATTAGATAGGAATACTTGAAACCATATAATTATTTGTATTAGATAGGAACCATATAATTATTTGTATTAGATAGGAATACTTGAAACCATATGATTATTTGTATTTGATAGGAATACTTAAAACCATATAATTATTTGTATTAAATAGGAACCATATAATTATTTGTATTAGATAGGAATACTTGAAACCATATAATTATTTGTATTAAATAGGAACATAAAATTATTTGTATTAGACAGGAATACTTGAAACCATAGAATTATTTGTATTAGGAATACTTGAAACCATATAATTATTTGTATTAAATAGGAATACTTGAAACCATATAATTATTTGTATTAGATAGGAATACTTGAAACCATATAATTATTTGTATTAAATAGGAACCATATAATTATTTGTATTAGATAGGAATACTTGAAACCATATAAATATTTGTAATAGAAAGGAATACTTGAAACCATATAATTATTTGTATTAGATAGGAATACTTGAAACCACATAATTGTATGCAAAAAATGTCTTAAGAAACAAATACTCAAAAACTGTAAATATAAACATACAATGAATACAATTCCCAAACCTCAATGCAAAAAATAACCCTAGGCAGGTTGACATGCCATTAACATCAACCAAAAAAGAAAGAAAGAAGATTACCTTACTTAGCACTGTTCATATGAGGGTTTTGGTTGGAAATATTCTTGGAAGGGATGTGCATACCTTGAAGATTGTTCCAGGCATTTTGTTTGCCAGACTTTACCCCACATGAGTAAGAACTACTAACATTTGGCCATGTTGGGGCTAGCAAGGGGGGCATAGGGAAACCTCTTGACCATATATAGTTATTTTCCCAACTTTGGGGCACTGGGTGCAATGTGGAGGTGGGGTATCCTGAAGAAGAAATCCCATTGTCCCGTGAAATGTTTGGTGGTGAAACTGCGGATGGCGGGACTCGTGATGAAGCAACACCATGAATCTGAGACTCTCTTGAGTGGGGGTCCTGGGAAGTCATCCCTCCGCTATGCTGTTGTGGAGGTAGGCAGTCATGGTTTTTTAAGCTTGATTTCTGATGGGAAGTGGCATGGTTTACAGGGGAATCTTTGCCATGTTGGTGAGAGTGGGTATGATGGGGATGTGGCTGGGGTTGAGATTGGTGGGGAGGGGATGACAGAGTGGAGGATGGTTGTTGTGGTGGTGGAGGCGAAGAGCCATATTCTGGATTTGATTGCGTATTTGAAGATGAAGAGGTATGATGGGGCATCTCACCAGTCATATTGTTTAAGTCATTTCCACTGCCTTGACTACTGGTACGGCTACCCACAGTTGCTGCCGGACATTTGTGGTTGTTGAGGTTTGCCCTCTGGGCAAAGCTTTTCCCACACTGGTTACAGGAATACGGACGCTCACCTGTGTGTGTCCGTAAGTGTGTCTTCAGATTTCCTTGCTGAGAAAATTTCTCATTGCAGATCTCACATTCAAAAGGCTTTTCGCCAGTATGCGTCCTTTCATGGGTACGTAAGAAAAACTGGTTGCAAAATGCTTTTTTGCAAAAAGTACAATAAAAGAGTTCCCCAGAATGTAGTCGTTTGTGATCATTCAGGTTGTTCCGCTGTGAAAAAGATTTGTCACAGACATCACAAATATAAGGTTTCTCACCTGTATGGGTTCGCAGATGTGTTTTTAAATTTCCACGCTGTGAAAATGTTTTATTGCAGAACTGACAATCAAATGGCCGATCACCTGTATGAACACGTTCATGATTACGTAGAAAAAATTCATTACAAAATCCTTTCTTGCAAAAAGTACAATAATACAGTTCCCCAGTATGTATACGTTCATGGATTTTCAAAAAGAACTGATTGCAAAATGGTTTCTTACAGTATTGGCAATAAAAGAGGTCCCCTGTGTGTAACCGATTGTGGTCATTGAGACTATTTCGTTGCGAAAATGCCTTTCCACAGGTATCGCAGACATATGGCTTCTCCCCAGTGTGTGTACGCAAGTGTGTGCGATAATTTCCCCGTTGAGCAAACGTCTTGCCACAATATTCACAGGTGAATGGTTTTTCTCCTGTGTGAGTACGTTCATGGTTCTCTAGAAAAAACTGGTTACAGAACGGTCGTTTGCAAAAACGACAGAAAAACATATCTCCTGTGTGAAAGCGCTGGTGATCATTGAGACTGTTTCTCTGTGAAAAAGCTTTTCCACATACCTCACAAGTAAATGGCTTATCTCCAGAGTGAATTCTCAGGTGAAGTTTCAGGTTTCCTGCTTGGCTAAATGCTTTCCTACATACTTCACACTGAAATGGTTTCTCTCCAGTGTGGACACGCTGGTGGTTCTTGAGGTGAATCTGCTGGGCAAAAGTTTTATTGCATATTGAACACATAAAGGGCTTGTCTCCAAGATGAACTTGCTCATGGATCTTTAAGAAGAATTGCTTTGAAAACGTCTTCTTACAGAAACGGCATGATAATTCCTTTTCCTCACCATTAGCCCCAGAAACTGCATTTCCAACAGCAGAGGAAGAAGATGTTACAGAACATGGAGAAACAGATGCAGCAATTTCAGGATCTTGGTTAACTGAATTACCATTATTATCCAATTGGTCACCTCGGGGTGACATCATGGATGAAGATGATAGGTCATCCCTGACTATATCACCATTATCTATCAAGTGTTGTGAAGGTGTTGATGATGGCGACATCATAGAAACACTCTTTTGACTGTTTACATGAGTGCTTCTTTGGGGCGGTGGTGGAGAAAATCCTTCCCTTGTGATATTATCTGGGGAGGATATGTGGGCACGATAGTCTTTCTGTCCTCCGCTAGTCGTACTACCAAGACTTCCATTATTAGTTTCCACAGAGATACTCTCACTAATATTTTTTCGAGCCAGATGCTGGTGATGTCTGTAGAATTTGTTTTTGTCACCATTTTTTAAATGATTTATTTGGTACAAAGGCTGATCGTAAATAATAGCTTGATTTCCGACTCCATATGTTGACTGCATAGGATACATTTTTGGTCTTTTTTTTAGCTTTTCTTTCTTTAATAAAAAGAGTTTTTTTTCTGTCAGATTTTGAGCAAGTTTTTCAACTGATATATTTCCTTAACATAGTAGTTGTGCTTGTGAACATATTTTTGGGTTTATTATATGATCTGCTATTTTTATTTCAGGGATATATTTTTCACGTTTTTCAACAGTTTTTTTTAAATAAGGAAACATTATTTCATTCCTCTATGCCAGAATTTTGATTATTTAAAATAGTGTTTTTCTAGGAGTAAGTTTTGTCACAGGAAGTTTTTTTTAAAGAAATTTTTGTCTTTTAAAAAAATAACATTTTTTTTTTTCTTATAGAAATTTTTTCTTCTGTGCAATAAAATATTATTCTTGAGAAAACTTTCTGTCCCAATTTATATTACTTTTTGTTTTTGTGTGGCGCCTGAATCCATTTGCCAAAAATATTATTTTGCTGTCAGCTGACAGTGAACAGTTAAAATTGTCCAAGCCATCATCCAAATGTTGCATCCTCCAAGTCCAAAAAATGCCAACTTTGACCTTTAAACTAAAACAGTTCTGATAAATAGGACTGTTGTTAGATGTCAGGAAAGTCTATGATGTCAGCTGAATTCACAAAATGAAAGCATCTGAAAAAAATAAAAAATGAAAAAATAAATAAAAAAATGAAAAGAATATTTTCAATATTTGTCTGAATCTTTTTTTATTCATTATTGCTATCCCAATATTTCAATTCCTGTACCCTTTCATAGTCACATTAACTTATAAGAAATTTTGAATAGAACCATCTACTTCATCTAGTGAAGTATATTATAATCTCTCTCCTTCATTATTTTGTTGCCTATGGATTGCTTTTAAATAGTTTTGTTGTGCAAAGATTGCTCTTACATTGTTTAGTTGCTAAACACATTAGCCAAGGGGGGTAATTCAAGGATGGAATGAAGGACATGATCATGGAGTACCGAAAAACAAAAGTATCACTGAGTCAGTCACATTGTAAGGTTTACAGACAACAGGCGGGATTGTCCAGTCATGAAGTGGTATCTGAGAGACAGAAAACAACCACTTAGAAGGTCTCACCATGATGAAGCAATTTGGGCCAAAAAAGGTGAGATCAAGATCAGAATGGAAGTGCATTGTGGTCACTGATGTGGAAAACGTTGGACAATCAATCTGATAAAAGGAATAAAAGAATTTTATATCCCTAATATGATTTGCTAAATACATTTGCTAATATTTATTATATATCAAAAAAAATTAAAAGGATTCATGTTAGTTGAAATTACAGATAATTATGTGATGCTCAATAAAAAGTAAAGTTGGCAACCGTTTCCTTTTCAATAGCGACTACACCGAGGTGAAGGGGAGGGTGCAACTTCTCTTGATACATACCTTATATTACTGAGTGTTAAGCAAGGAGGTATCAAGTACCATTTTTAAAGTCTTTGGTATGACGTAACCTGAGACTGAACCC